>JAEQBH010001905.1:0-122618 GCA_016808115.1 Tetrastigma voinierianum | reverse complement strand
TACATTCGTGAGCATAATGATATACATTACTTTACTCTTATTCATCATTCAGGTTCTTATCATATAACTATTTGACTACCTAGACCAATAATAAGGAATAAGTAGGACACAACACAATAAGTACCCGAAGGTACGGCAGACAAGATTAAGGTGTCGGGCTAATGTGCAGAGCAAATAAAGCATCGATAAAGAGTGTCGTTTATCAATCAAAGAGTAATCAAGTACTAAATGTGTCAAAGCACTTGGTCAGAGTGTCGCTTGCACTAATCAGAGTAATGAAGTACTAATGCCGGGCACTACGAGTACCGAAGTACTATACATGTCCGCCACGTAATGCAGGTGCCGTTATTCAATATCCTGCCTTTGTGGCAAAATTCTACAATCATATGTGTTCAGGAACTTACTATCTTATCATAGGGGCATTAAGTTTGCCAACATTTGCTTCGCCGAGTTTGCGAGGTACGGTCTAATTTTTCTTTCCTTTACCTTACAAACATGTATGAACCCTTTCATACACTTATAGGGTCCTCATTAGTCCAATAGACAAGTCTTCTGAATAACGGAATAGCAAAACATGACAAAACACAAAAAATTCCATTATGAACAAGATTATGTCGCGGCCAGAAATTTCGAGGCATGTAGCCACACCTCTACAAGACTGAGGCTTTCTCTAAACCTCTCTCTCACCCAAGCCTCAAGCGGACCTATGCTGCTGATGCCGGATCCTTTACACCGCTGCAAAGATTGACCGAATTTTCCAAATTCCTTTGTCGATTTCAATTTTCTAGAAACCAACCAAAAAACAAAAGAAACTCATATACTGGCGTATAAACATCTTCCAAGTGTGTTCTAACCCAACCAAATCCAAACATAGAGATTAATTAGGTTTTTCCAAACCTGAAACTCAAATACTTGTGTTGCAGTTGACCTCCCTAACACCCCAAACAGTATCCATGCTATCATAAACCAAGAATCCATGCTCAAAGGAGGATTCCACTATCTTATACAAACTAGGGTTTTACCAACCCAACTTTCAACAAATCTAGGGTTAGGATGAATTCCTAACCAAACCCTAGAAATGGAACAAACTAATATCCATACAAACCCATAGTAATCCATACAAAACCATAGCAATCCCTACACAAATAGTTTCCATACAAAATCACAACCATCCATACCTTTCCTCTTCTTCTTCTTCTTCTTCTTCCTCTACTTCTTCTCTTCTCCTCTCTTCTTCTTCACATTTTTTTTTTGCTCTCCCAAAATGAGAGACCAACTTGGTCTTATCCCTATTTGACCCATTTCTATTACGCGTCCTCATCTCTCCTCTATTTACAACCAAGTCATTCATATTTCCACTTTTAGCATCTCATCTTCTTATCTTATGACTTCTAAGTGTCATGTTTTGAAAAATCTCACAAATTTAATTCCCTACTTATTTCCCGGTTTCTCGTGATTTCTCACGTTTTGCATTTAAATTTCGAAAAATTCAAATTATACGTACAAAATACCCTAAACATGCTAAAATATTTTGGGGTGTTATACCCATCGTTCTCATATGGCACTGTTAGGGCCCTTTTAGGCTTAGTCGGTCTCCGAGCCTTGAGTGGGCTTGTATGCGGTCCATTGAGTGCGTATGTAGTTCACTTCAGAATGTAATCATGGCCTTTTTTTTTTTAGTTATTGCCATCGTACATAAGAAGGCGGCCCCGCCGAGGTTTTAGCCTCAATCTGAGTTTGGCTGCAGCAGTCAAATCGAGGAGCACTCGCTCGCTCATCATATCTCCCTCATCCGAACTCATAAACGTGGACCCTTTTTTTTATGGACTCCTTGTTCTTCAAGGAATATCCTTTCAAAATTTCAAACTTTTTCACCCGCTCGACCAATTGGCATCTGATTCAACCGGTTCATCGAGTCAACTTGTATGGAGCACTGATTTTTGTGGTTTTGGAGCCTAAATCCTACTTGGTTTGAGCCCATAAGCTCCGCATCATCCCAAGACGATTCAGGGTCTAGTTATGGGCCATTTTTTGGGTTGCTTACAACCCACCTTGAGTTCATTTTGGATTCTTGGTGGTTAAGTAAATGAGTTAATGTGGCCAGCTCCTAACCTCGTGAATAGAAGAGTGTTTATGGAGCAAAGTCCGAATATCGACGTGGAGTTCGAGACTAAAGGTGCAAATGGAGTGAGCTCCTGATGCTTCATGTAAGGGAGAAATACAAGAAAAAAAAACGTGAAGAAGGAAGGGGGGAGAAAGGAAGGAAAAGGAAGAGGAAAAAAGGGAGAGAAGGGAAGAATGGAAGAAGGAAGAAAAAGAAAATTATGAGAGATTCTCTAGATCCGGGTGGGAGTAGTCTCTCTCATTTTGAAGGGGAATTCCTAAAGTTTTGAGGGAGTGGATACCGGCTCGAGGTAGAAAAGAAGAAGACAAAGGGAGAAGCATGAATCCTACGTGCATGAACGCTGTATGCTTCTCCTGTTGCTTTTGCGCTTGGTCTTTGCCTTTGATGTTTGTAGCCTCGTTTTAGGGCATTAGGCATTGTTTGGGTTAGTTCTCACTCATTCGGAGTCGTAATTGTGCACTGTTTGTTTTTTTAGATTCCTTACTCTGTGAGGAATGTTTTGAAAACTTTTGAGAAATGTTCTCAATCGGATCTACTGGTTGGGGAACCGGATCAGCCTTTTCATTAGGTCTTGTTTTCAGGAACAATAGTTAGGGCACTAGGCATTGTTTGGGTCAGTTCTCACTCATTCAGAATCAGAATTGTAGACCGTTTGTTTTTTTGGATTCCTTAATCTTTGAGGAATGTTTTAAAAAAAAACTAAGAACTGTTCTCATCCATATCGGCTTCACGCTTGGAAAAAATAGGATCACCCGCGATTAGGTTATTATGTTCTTCAGAACAACGGAGCCAGAGCACTAGGCATCGTTTCTCAAAGTTCCTCATTCATTCGAGTCAAAATTGCACTCGGTTGTTTCATGATTTTACTCTATAAGAAATGTTCTAAAAAATTTGTAGAACTGTTCTCAACCGGCTCAATAGGTTGGGGAACCGGATCAACCGGTTCATTAGGTCATATTTTTAGGAACAACAGTTAGAGCATTAGATAATTGGCCGGGCTTCACTCATTCAGAGTTGAAATTGTGCACCGTTTGTTTTGATGGATTCCTTATTCTATGAGGAATATTTTGAGAAATTTTGAGAACTGTTCTCAAATCTCACTGACCAGTTAGGTGAACCGCATCAAATCTAGTTCATTAGGTTCTCGCTTTTTAGAATATCGTGGGTACTTTTGCATTGTTCAATAAATTCTCACTATACGGTTAAATCATGCACCATTTCTTGGGTTCCTTTTAATCTTGTGAAGAATGTTCTAATAAAATTGATATTTTTCTAATCTACGACAATAAATCGAATCATCCAAATATCTGTTTTTTTAGTGGATAATATGATTTCTTTAGTTTAATTGAGCGCATGACTTTCAGGAGTCAAGCCTATCTTACCCAGATCATTTTAAGGCTAAGGCTTAGGGTCCTAAATGGGTTTGGTTCAGCGGAATGTTGTCCTGTTTTTGATTCATAAAGAATTAGGTCACGCGTCAAAAGGGTGGTTAGCTTTTGCCATCAGTGCTAGTGTTTTGTCGAGCCCGATTCTTTGAGATGAATAGACATGTTTGTATAGCTGCACAAGTGTTGTAGCATCAATGAGCGGCTGAGATGCGATGTATGGTTTCTCCTACCTTCCTTTGCTTTTGATATTTAATTTTAAGAGATTGTTGTATGCTCGAAATGTGCGACTAACCTTCCCTTATAGCTCATGGCTATGGACCATAGATACGTGTTTGGGCTTTGGTATTTGCATTTATATGTGTACATGCAGTTTGACTTTTGAGCGTTTATGGTGCATTTGAGCTGCTGACTCACTCTAAGTGTAGAGCTTGGCTAGGGACCACAAGTATGCACTCATTGTTTCGTTTCGTCGAAAGTGTTTATGCATGTTAGATATCGAATAGGTCGGTGTATCTCGAGTCATCCGCTTAGCCTCGAGCTTACTGGATTAATCTTTAACCCATATGCTCCCATGTACCCAATTCATTAGTAGAGACCTAGTTTCGGGCTTAGAGGGGTGCTACCTCACATGATGTACCTTCCTAATAGGTAACCTGATCCCCGAACCTAGAAATCTAGTTTTTGCGGGACCGCTTCCGATCGGAGTTAATGAGGGTTTTTATTCTTAATTTATTTTCCTCACTTAAAAAAAAAATTAAAATAAAAAGTAAGTGGCGACTCCAAACAAAACCGTTCCCCACTGGGGACGGATTTTCCAAAGCTCGAAAATCAACTCAATTTTTCTACTAATAGCGAGTTGCACTGGCCTATGGATTGAGTAGGGTCCACACAAAGGCATCCAACAAAGTGTTGATAGGGATCTTGGAGAAATGTTGGAAGAGAATCCCATAGACTGGCATAGGATTTTATTACAGACATTGTGGGCTTACAACACTTCAAAAATGAGTTCTATAGGGGTAAGTCTTTTTCTCACTTATGAACAAGGTGTAGTATTCCCAATGGAAGTTGTAGTGCCTTCTCTAAGACTTTCTAGGCAAAGTGACCTTACTCCTCAAGAGTATAGTGAGGCCATGATAATGGAACTCGAGGCGGTAGATGATAGAAGAATGCAAGCTTTCAACCACATGTTGGTTCAGAAAAATAAAGTAGCTCAAACCTACAACTTGCGACCAAGAGTAAATATCTTCAAGTAGATATCTCGTTTGGAAGATTATACAACCAATTGGTTTCAAAGATAGAGAATTGGGAAAATGGTCTCCTAATTGGGAGGGACCTTTCAAAGTACATCAAGTACTACCTGGAAATCCCTATTGGTTAGCAAGCCTACAAGGAGAGCCATACAAGAGGTTCATCAATGGGAAATTCCTTAAGAAGTATTTCCCTACTATGTGGGAAATTGTAGGTACTTCCCAAGAGGATTAGGTCGATCCTACAACCTTTAATGGAATAATGTTGGGGAAATTGTTCTACTCTATGTTTTGAGTCAAGAAGTAGGCTTTTTAGCCATTGTTTTCTCAATCATTCACCTTTCTCCCCGCATGGTACCTGCTCAATATATATTTATAATCAAGGCTTTTTAGCTACTGTTTTCTCAATTTTTCCAGAGTGGTACCTACTGTAACACCCCAAATTATACCCTAACATTTTTATAACATGTTTCGGGTATAATTAAAGGAAATGTAAAACTGAAATTAATATCCTAAGCAAGGGTAAAAGTGGAACTTATTCAAGTAGGGTATATATGACATAAGAAGAATAGATTGGATGCAAAAAAAAAAAATAGAAATTTCATAAGTTAAATTCTTCGAGAATATAAGAGAATAGAAGGGCTTAATCAAAAATGAGAAAATGTTTAAAATGTAAAGGCCAAACATGGCCTTAATAAATCAATTGATAAGACCAAAATTGGTCCCATTTTGAAGAGAGAGAACTCAGAGAGAGGAGAGAAGAGAAGGGAGAGAAGAAGAAGAAGAGAAGAGGAAGAGAAGAAGAAGAGGAGAAGAAGAGAAGCCAAGATAAAAGGTATGGAACTAACCTCGTATGGATCATGGATTTACAATTCTAGAAAAGTTTATGAGTTCCAACCTAGGGTTTGTTAGATTTCCATCCCAACCAAAGATGTAATGAAATTAAGGTTGGTAAAACTCTAAATGACACAAGAAAGTATGGAAACTTCCATTCGAGGATGGATTCACGGGTTAATCGAGATAATTAAGTTGGGGTTTAGAACAAACCCTAACTAATCATCATATTTGAGTTGTATGGGTTATGTCCCATATTAGAATGGTTTTTGAAGAAATTCATGGAAGATTTTTGAAGAAAGATAAGTAATGAAAGATAATTTGAGTAGAAAAGAGATTACAAGATGCATAGTAAATGGTTTTGAGGTGATATGGAGTATGTGAGTTGATTCGGGTAGCAAAAATATGGAAATGGAACAAAAAATACACATTCCTGGCATTTTCTAGTGACCAGACGGCACACCTTGAACCCACTGCACAGTCAAAGAATCGAACTCAGATCGGGTATTGTGTCAGACCTCAGACTGCACACCATGCTCTATTTTGACCAGTCTTCGTATTTTGGCCATAACTTTCTCATTTCTTATCTAATTTGAGTGATTCAAGTGGCTAATTAAAATAAACTTCAAGGAGAATCAAACATAATAAGAATAGCAGGTATCACAAATTTGACTCTATGGCCCAAAAATTCACTAAAGTGGAGCTATGTTCAAGCCAAATTCGTTTCTAATTTTTGAACATAGAGGCCTGTGTTCAAGTCATAACTCTGCCCGGTGGTTCAATCAGGATTCTAGTCGAATAGAAACCCTTAGCACCTTAGATTTAAATGAGTACAAATAACTCCAGTGTCAAATATGAAGTTAATACCTGGAAAATGAGTAATACAAACTGTCCCTAGTGTAATCAGTAAATTGACTAGTTGGCATGAAAATGCCATAATTTGGATTTGGATGAGTCAATTAGATTGATTCCAATTCCTAAGTAAAATAGATTCATAGAGGAATAAGAATATATGAATGAGGTGTGATTTCATAGACATCATACTTCATATGAAGTGCTATATGTAATAGGCATGAAACAAGGAAAATATTAAAATGCAATATGTATGATGTGTTCAAGTGAAACATGAATACGCATATGAATATGTGGATTATATGTTAGATATGCCTAAAATGAATAGATAGAACATGCTAAGAACAAATGATAGAAATGCTAAATGCTAAGAACGATAGAGAGTAGTAAAAGATGACAAAGCACAAGAATAAGTACATGTACATAAATGGTAAGCATAGTAAAGGCATGACAAAGTAAGTAATATGAAATACAATATAAAGGCATTTGATAGTAGAAGCATGTATAAGAAAGTATATGAATATAAGTGTATATGATATGAATATATGAATAAGTAAGAGCATATATGATAGAAATATAGAAAGTACATGAATAGCTAACTCATAGAAACGCATAAAGGATATGATGTATAGATGATATAAAGAGATATGAATATAGAAAGCAATATATATGAATATATGGATACAAGAGTGCATAGATGCATTCATGATATATGATAGGATTTACATATATGATACGAAGACAAAACTAAAATGATAAAGTAAAGATATGAGATATAAAAAAGAACTCAAATGTAAGAACATGAACATGAAAAGCAATATGTCATGAACACAGAATGTGATTAAGATACATTATTAGTTATGAAAGACATATGCTCATATGACTACCCAGTGACTAAAGAATGAAATTGGCTGACATTCCGATTAGTACTTCCTAAGATTCTAATGAGTACGCAGATCTGGACAGTACTTCGTACTCTCGATTAGTGCTCCCAAGACTTAATTAGTACTTCAGACTTAATGAGTACTTCTATCCCGATTAGTAATTTCTAGATTCGATTAGTGTCTCTAAGACTCGATTAAGACTTCCTAAGATTCCGACAAGGCTCTAAGATTCCCGATTAGTACTTCCTAAGATCTCCCGACAAGGCTCCGACACCCGACGAAAGACTTCCTAAGATTTCCTGACAAGACTTCCAGACCCGATTAGTGCTAATAAGACTCCTGCTCAAGATCTCTAAGATTCGTCGGTGCTAATAAGACCAAGATCAGACGTACCTTCCTGGTACTTATTATAATCGCTGGCCCTACCATTTCATGATCGTCTAGGTAGTCAAACAGATATATGATAAGACTCGACAAAGAATAAGAGTAAAGATCCGAATGTACCTCCGTGATTCTGTCGTAGTACCTACGTACCTCCAAAGCACCCAGCATACTAAAGCACAAAGCATATGATAGATAGAATAAAACGCATAAAATGTATATACGAAGTGATATGAATAGTATAGATAATGTGATACGATAAGTACAAGATGAACGATATAATAGGAAAGTATACGAGTACAAGATGAAAGTGAAGAATGCACAAATCATAGGAACCGAAAGATGAAAAAGATATGTATCTAGAGACATGATATGTAACTCCGACAAAGAATAGGAACATTGAAAAGACATAAGGACAAGATCGAAGATGAACACATGACAAGTATAAGAAAAGCATATGAAAAGTACAAAGATATGAAAAGCACAAGATAAGGAATATCATATGAAAGTATAGTATATGACAAGATAAGATGAAAAGCACAAGATATGACTATCATATGAAAATTATAACAGAAAATAAAGAAAAGGAATGAAATAATACATGAATATAGATATATGAAAATAGTATAAGAACAGTACATGAATACAGTATATAGAAAGTACAAAGTATAGTACACGAAAAGGATATAAACAAGTAAAGTACAGAAAGTAGATAGAAGAGAAAGATATATGAAAAGTATAGTATATGAAAACACATGAAAACATAGGTGAAAACATATGATAGTATATGATATGATAGTAAAAATATAAGTCTTATACTCCTATGGGAGATATGAAAGAGATAAGTATAGGAATATGTAAAGACAGAAATAGAATACAAAAAAAGTATAGATAAAGGATATGCCAAAGACATGTAGAACATGTAATGTAAAAGATTGATACATGCAATAGGAATATAAAATGATAAGGAATTAAGCATAGAAATATGTATAGATATATGAAATGCATATGTATAAGCTTCAGGATACCGCCATCGTGGTTGTCCATTATGTTCCCACTAAGCTGCAGTTTAGCACGAAAATTCAATCCGTGTAGGTACCGAAGAGGAGGCTGTATGGTCGCGATATTCCACACAAGAGTTGCGCCGACTCAAAGATAGGTGCTCACCAACGCTGCTTCCGCAATCTCTGATGTTTTGTATTAGAAATGTACATGTATAAATATTTGTATAAGTAAATGGGACTCAGTATATGTGTATAGATTTTTATGGACACCACTCCGGTGGTAGTTCTTTTGTATATGTAAATGATTTTTGTTATTATAGAAATTGTCTAGATACCATGTGCATACAAGTTCAAATTTCGAGAAAGAACGAAAGCCATCTAGAGTCCCAAAGGATATTGCATATAGTATAGATAGTATCGCGCCTGACTTCTGCTTTTTGATTCGCTGACCTGCCTGACGGATCCGGCGGGCGTGACACCTACTATTATACATTCTCAAAATAAATGAAGTAGGTACAAGGACCACTTTAATTTAAAAATAGTACAGTACATCATTACTCCACAACATCATCACACATCCTAAGGTAGGCCTAGTGCCATCGTGGTCTACTAATGCAATGTCATGGGTGTAACTATACGTGTGCTAGTGTTCAATGAGTTCTCATAAGTATTCCACAACATTCAACATACATCCAAAGGTAGACCTAATGCTACCTTGGTCCACTAAATTACGTTGTAAGTGTATGTGCAGCAAGGTTCGTTAAATTCCTCGTGAAGTATTCCATAACATTCAACACACATCCAACAGAAATTATGCCACCCTTTAGTCCACTAATGATGTTATGCCTGAAGTGCGCCTGCGCAAAGAACAATGAGTTTCAATCATAATCAAGTTTATATGTGGAATCAATAAATATCTCAAGAACATACCCAAAGTTCCTCCTTCCACCAAGCAAAAATGGTAGGCTAGTGACCACCTAGCAAGTGTTGGAAGGGGATCAAATTAGCCTCAGGAAAATCATTTGTTGTCATAGGCTATATAGTAAAAAAACACAAAATGATATAGTACAAAGAAGAATGTGTAGAAAAGAAGCTTTACAATTGAAATGACAAACAAATGACTACAAAGTTCCCAATTCAAAGTTCTACTATAGGTTGTGATTGTCCACAAGAACAAAAGAATAGTTAAATCTAGAGAATAAAAAAGTGGAATCCAATAGTTAAGGTAATGTCGACGAAATATGTCAACTCTCTGCAATTTTGAAGCTAGTCCTACTGCCTCTTCACACCGGGAAGCTAAGAATTAGTCTAAGGAGTCGGCCTTTAATTGATGTGCTCAAGCTTCCCCAGTCTCTATGGTTTCAATTGCTCCACCAAAGAGGCTAGCCATTTTCCATTCCAGCCTCTTCACAACACTTTGATACACTCTTTCTACATCATACTAAGCCCCTAAATTTCGCCTCGGGGCCTCTAGGTGGTTTGTTTCGGGCAAGTAGAGAATAAATCAAATCATATTTTTCTCCTTTAAGGTATCCACCTGAAGAAATCTTATGCTTGACTTTACATCACTATCCAAAAGGGAGGTAATAGAGGATATTTGAGCCAAGGCTTCTAGATAAAACCTGGGATTTAGTACTCAGCTTATTCTAATACTTACTAAAGTCGTGATAGAAAGCATCATTTTGGTTGAGGGATAGGGAAAGCAAATTCAAGCTAAGTAAATGGTTCACAGTAGAATGAGCAGTAACCACATCTGAATCATTAGGGGAGGGGGAGGGAGGTGCGCATTGAGGATCAGGCAGGCACCAGGTCCAAGGCATAAGCCGTGTGGGATGTCTATCTTCGCCTACTTAAAAAGGCCGACCGTATGGGGCCGGAGAAATGGAAAGTATAAGTTATGGGAAGATGGAAGTATGTAAGAAGAAAGAGAAAGAAGAAGAAACCGGAGGAAGAAAGAGAAGAGGCTGAAGAGCATGTTCATATGGGCCTTCTCCAATGGTTGTGGTCTTTTCATCTAAAGAGTCTTATGCCGTTTCCTGGCAGGCAAGCACAATGCAATCTCTAGGAATCTTCTCACTCGGGGGTCTTTTCTCCAAAGGCCGACCCTTATTCACTACTCATAGAAGGATTTCCTATTTCCTCAACTTCAATGGGATTATTAGATCCGACGCGAGGAACACCGTAGGTTGGAAGGAATTTTCACAGTCTCAAGGAGCCTAGTCTTCTTAGATCAAGTAGTGGAGGTTGTAGGTTTCTCCTTTGCCACATTGAGTTTCCTGGTAGGCTGACTGGAAGGAGAAGCTAGTCCTGTGGATAAAAATGTAAATCACTAAAAGCATGAAAGAAAGATATGAATGCAAGTGCAGTAAAAATAACTCTTTTACCTATAGAAGGCAAGTAAGAACCAAGCAGGTCATCAAACTGCAGTCTAATTATAAGGAGAGAAAGATTGGGCTTTTGACAAAGAAATAGACCCAATAGAACAAGAAGGAGTTTGTTACTCCTTAACCAGTTTTTGTACAAACTCCAAATCTAATTAGATAGAAGTCAAGGGGGGTAAAATTGGAGTAAACTGCTGAAAACCAAATTGGCAAGCCCATAGACAAGGAAAATATGGTTGTAGACCAATTGAAGATGTAGACAATGAAATGGGAAAGGCAAAGCAACTCTAGGATAAGGAGTTACTTCACAAGGGTAATTGTAAAGGCAATGGAATCGCCTCTAAAGTCATACAAGTATATTTATAATGAAGCCAAGGTCTGATTCCAAGCTAAAAATTAGGTTTCCATGAATAATATGCACAATGCTTGATTTTCCAAGCCTAAGAAATGACATTAGATCATTGTAAGGATATATGTGGTAGAGGAACACAATTTACAGAAACCCCAAAGTCTTGAATGAGGTTAGTTCCTAGTATGAAAATACCTATAAAATACACAAACAACCACATTTGTTTAAACCATAAAGCGCCATTGATATGCGGTCGCGTGATGTAAATTGTATAAACTGGTAAAGCACCTATAAAGTGCAAGTGCACACCGATCAAGTAATACAAAGGTACTTAAGGCTTCTATATTTGATCCACATGGAGGTGTTTAAGTTGAATACTGGGAATTGGTCTCAATATATTATCCTGGACTTCTAGACTTTAATGCAAATTCTAATTTAATGTAGAATCAAAGCCAAATCTAAATAACTTGTAAACACTATGAAAACTAGGTCTGGCCTCCTCACACATCTGATGAATTATTACCTAGAGGAATTATTCATTCGGGCCATTGTCTAATTACTGACGGCTGATCGTGTTTACAGATATCCTCTCTCGAGGTATATCCGCCTATCTCACAACGGGGTTAAAGCATCCCGCCCCACCCTCGATCAAAATGCTGAACGCTCAACCATCTGCCACACTCCCAACCTGGATATCCCTATGCACACTACCAAGTGTCGCCTACTTATATCCCCGAGGAGTCCTTATCTCTCGATCCTTGGATACCCAAAGCAAGATCATGACATTAACAAGAATGATTAATATGAAAATAAACCATGCATATAGATAAGCCTATAACTCATGAATAACTAATAAAATAGAATTTAAACCCTTAGTAATCCATGCAACTGAGGGAAGGTTCAGTAACAAACTCTAGAAATATATTTAGAATATACTTGAAAGCTATTACAAACATTGTTCTATAATCACGATAGTTCATAGTTGTGAAATACAAAAGACACAAGCTTACTTCGATCTCTCTGCCGTCTCCCCGGCCTGTTTCGCTCCTCACCAGACGCCGCCACGCCTCTAAAATTGATCTCCTTGCTTTATAATTATGCTACAAGCGAATGGCGTCAGCCGCCTTTTGACTTTAATTTTGTCGATCAACAAGTCGCGACAGTTGCAACATAGAGATATCTCAACATAGCGATACTGCAATCGTGAGCGATGTTGAACGCCACCACGCTATACGCTATGACGCTTGGTGCCGGGTCTTCACTTTTCTTTTCATCTCCACAAAGCTTCCAAACCAATTGAGATCTATACCTATATGCACAAAAAGACCCAAAATCAGATATAGGCAATACGCAATTTATTAATATATAAATAGAACTAAACGCGAAGACGCGTAAGACATGAGTTGCTGGCTCATCACACCTCAGATTTAGCTGCTTGTCCAAGAAACATACTCTAAAACTGCATATACAAAGCAATACTTAAACTTCAACGGCATACTTATGATGCAATATGTTGCCAAAAAGAAGGATCAAAACACAACTCTGTTACAAATCTTGGCTCTTTATTCTAAAACTGAGGATCCTTAAGGTTGTTTGAATTTCAAAAGAATTCAAACGAATACTGTCGATTGGATAAGGATTCAACTTCCCAGGGTTTTCAATGGTCATTCCTAGTTCGTGCAATGATGGCTGATCTCTAGCATATAACTCCGCCCCGCATTCCCCCAAACTCTTGAATCCCACTTTAACTCTGCCTATTTAGGAGAGTCTAACTATGAAGACAAGGAACTGAACTTTTATCTTCCATAATGGACCTACTCACTCATGAAAGAAACATTAGGTGCCCGTGTTTTAGTTAAGGTTCCTCGCAACTTGATCTGTATTCTCACCATTGTTAATATACAATTCCATTCGGGCCTCCCGTCTCACCTCTAACACTCTAAACCCAAACTAAGGGCCCAGTCGTGAAACTGATATCTCCTTCTGTCATGGGATAGAAATAATTAATTCCTGCAATAATAGGTGGCATTAGTCTCTCGAAAAGCCTCTCTGATTTATGTCTGTGATTTTGACTAGAAGATCCCACTCTATTCTATTCACACTTTCTTTTTTATTTTTCTCTCTCTTTTCTTCCTTTCCTGAATTTTTTCAACCTAGGCCTATGACAACTTCTTTTTCTAAGGTGTCCATCACTTGAAAAGCCAGAAACCCCCAAGGTCTGCGAACATTAGTAAGTCGGGTTCGGGAGCCCGCAGTGCATACCTGAGATCACATTGCGGTGCGTGGTAGACTAATTGGGAATTGCTTTCTTAAACACCAAGGAGGTGACTCACTATGTCACCCCTTACCTATCCAAACATGTAATTTTCGAGCATCTAAACAACCCAAGGATCCTTTCTCTTTGATCAGAATTCAGTTTTTCAAAAGATAAGTGAATAGGTCAAAGGATCCATTTCAGCAATCATGGTATCACTCACACATATCGCCTAATAAACCTAAAACATGAAAAATGCAACCAAGATGATCCAATATTGATAAACTAAACCAAAACGCAGAAAAACACGAACATAACATAAACAAAAATATGCAAACATATTCAGATGAATTAAAGCGGCATGATGATAAACCCATCACCACACTTCTAAATAAAATGGACAATGTCCCCAATATCCAAAATAGAAGAAGGTGCTAGAACCCATGTCGATCCAAGGGATCATCAGCGGCATGATGTAGCGATATGGAAAGCGAGAGTCGTGGCTAGCTAATGTCAGATGGCCTCCTCGATCATGTGAGAGAAACCCTCCGTCAGGTATAACCGTGAACATATATGCCCGAGTGCATCCATGTCCCCGCTTTACAGAATTCCAGTCTTCTCGGGTCTTATCCCAAGACGATAAAATTTAGCTACCAGGTCCCCGCACTGTCCTCTTAAAGATATGGAAGATCCACCAGTCCTCCCTCCAAGATGTGTCGCAGAAAAGAAGAGACCCGTTGGCCTCTCCTGCACCTACTCAGATCCCAAACTTGGAATCAAAATTTTAAGCTCATCCTCATCAGAGAGGTCATCTGGCTCAGTCGTATACCTCCTACTTGCACACTTATTTGTTCTTTGAACCACACATCGCCTTGATCATCCAAGCCCCATTATCCTCTAAGGGCACCCTGGCCTGTTTGAACAGGCCTGCAGATAAGAGCGTGCCCCGGTGGGCCCACTTTACATCTTACATATAGAGGATCAGATCCTCATAACTCATCGACATCAAATGGGGATCGTCCGGGGATAATACACATAGCTGGAGCAAGGCCCTTCGTCACACTCACACACATTAGTCTGAACCAGACGCCATGGCGAAGTGATCACCCTAGAACGTAGAGGTCAGCAGCCTGGCCCCATATTACCACGGCTCCTTCACCGTTAAGCTCACTACCCCCGCTCCGTTTCGGGTCAACATCCTAAGGACCTCGAGATAGTCAGATGCTCAAGCCGGTCTCATCATAGGCTCTTATAGCAACCAGCCTGTGCTGATAGGCAGCCACGCCGACAGACCGCACCCAAGCTCACCAACACCCCAGGCACCCAGACCTTTAGCATGTGAGATGCCAGATCGCTTAGAACTCCTCGTACACACTCAGGCAACCGGGTTCTGAGGTCGGGCAAAAGCCCACCATCCCTGTTCGCAATGGTCGGCGAAAAATCATCGTGGTAAACCCCTTCCCGACGAAGGATCAGCTTCTTGAGATGAGGTTTAATTTCTACCACACTCTAATTGAAAATTCTTTTATGATCTAATCACAGTAGACTCTTCACTGGCCAAATTTTCTTTCTGTTCAGCTTTTGTTTTTCCTATATCAAAATCATGAGCTAGGGGATTATGATCGTTTGCTTGAATCACTTTTAATTGGCTTCCTAACACCTTAACATTTGATGCTACCTACCGATTTACCTTAACAGAGTCACAAAAAACTCACTTAGGCAAAAGGACAAACACCTAGTGTGCATTAAGGGCAATGGTGTCCACGATTCAAAACAAAGGGTCCTAAGAACAATTCACCACGAATAGTGGTTCTTTGCTAACATGAAAAACCCAAAAACTCCAATACATGCAGAACTTAGCCTAAACTTACCCGAAAAATCAAGCCACAGGCGCATTCCCAATGAAGCAGCACTAGTGATTTCGGATCTAGAAACTTGCTTAGGGCTTTGGGGGTTTCTAAGGTGGGCTGGGGCGAGCTTGGACGAGGATGGCTAGAGCACCTTAAAAAAAAAAAGGAGCAAACAAGTGAGGGATCAGACAAGGCCCTGGGAGAATATGAACGCTCATTTCATAAAAACAGTGGCAACGCCGCTGACAGCCAGTCAACGTCACGCCCCGGAGAGTTAAAATTACAACGTTGTGACGTTGAGATCCAACGTTACGACGTTCCAGAAGGTGAAATTTTCAATGTCCTGACGTTGGGATCCAACGTCGCGACGCACGGAGTAGCCCAAATCGGTTACCAACGCTATGACGCTGGCTGCAGAATGTACGCCAACTCGCGACGTCAAATCCAACGCCTTAATGCTACAGAGTTAGGATTTCAAACTTTCCCAATGTCGCGACGTTGGGACGTCGCGACGTTGAGATCCAACGTCGCGACGTTACAGAAAAGAAACTCACTTTTTGATAAACACATCTTTAAGTTTCAGAGCACTCCCCTTTTTAGATTCCAATCGTCATTCAACCCCTTGGCTTCAATTACCGAGCTAATTTCTTCATTGCCGCTTTATCTCATTCTAAAAAACAAACAAACAAACATTTTCGATTAGGCTTTATATGCTCTGAGAAAAAAATGTGCTTTTTAAGAGAAAGAAATAAAAAGACATGCAAAAACCAAAAACACTCAAAACTACACTATGGAAAGAAAAACATTAAAAGGCTCGTGGTCAGCTTCCCAAGTAGCTGTTTAATGTCGTAACCCGACGCCCCGCATCTCAATGTTGGATTTTGAAGAACCTGGAACACAAGCAACACCTTCTCCATAATGCTCAAAAACACCGCTCAAGGTGGATGAAACTCTGCTTCCATGCCCTTAACCCTCGTGTCTTTTTTGTGCAAGAATGGCTAATCCCATAAGTTTACCAAATAGTCATAAGATCTCCTTGTGGTGCAATTCCGAGATATCTTCATCGGGGGTCATCATCCGATGCGCCATGGGTCGAATACATGGAAAGTGACCTCATCTCCCTGACTCTCAATTTAAGTTCACCTTCTTGCACATTGATTCGAGCCTTCCTGCTGCTAAGGAGTGGTCTACCGAGAATGATGGGAATCGTGATTATCTTCTTCCATGTCCAAGATGATGAAGTCCGTCGAAGATGAATTTACCTAATCTTTACTTCAGGACATTTTCAATTATACCCCGAGGGTGTCGCGTGACTGGCCACCCGCTGCAAACTAATTGTAATCGATTTTGGTTCCCCTAACCTCAACCTTTAAACATTGAGAGCGATCAAGTCAAGCTTCGGCCTCCCAAGTCACAAAGAGCTTTACCCGACACCCGATTTCTATAGAACGGCATAAAGCAGTTACCCTGACCAAGTCAGGGGGAGCTGGGCAGATCGCACGCATTCCTCGCCTAAGGTGATGGTCCCATATTCCTCCAACTTCTTCTTACTTGCTAAGATCTTTTTCATGAACTTCACATAACTTGGCATGTTCTCCAGTGCATCCATAAAGGGTATATTGATGTGTAGTTTCTTAAAGATATCAAGAAACTTTGTGAACTGCTTCTCTAACTTACCCTTCTTCAAACGCTGAGGATACAGAATTGGTATGGCGGGTCTATCCGCTTTTGGCCCGTTTCTACCCTTTCCCTTACTTTATTATCATCGACTGATCTCGTCTCTCAAGGTTGCTCCCCTTGCATCTGATCTTTCGAGCTCACCTGATCTTCCTTTTTTATTTCCCCTTCTCTTACCGCTAGTTGTTGCCCCAATATTTCCAACTCTCTCCCTCTCCTTAGAGTGATAGCCTTGCAATATTCTTTCCCCTTTCCTCTTGGGTTTACCTCTGAATTGCTTGGTAAAGAACCCTGCTGCCTTTCCTTCAACAAACTGGCCATTTGGCCCATTTGCACCTCTAATTTTCTCAATTGCGCCGCCTGATTGTTCAACTGGGTGGCCTGGTTCTTCATATTCGCCTTTATCTCATTCATAAAGGCGGTATGGGAAGTAAGCATTTGAGCAAGGACTTGTTGCAAGTCCACTTTTTTCTTTGATGGCGATTCGCTCACTTGAGGTGGTGGCATGTTGTTCTGATTGTTCCTCCATCCATAATTCCTCGTCAGCCTGGTTATTGCCACCCTTAGCCCTCGACTCGATTCCGATAATTGTTGCTCCCATACCGACCGTCGTTAGGCCATTAAACCTCGACACATATCGAAAGCATGCCGACCGTCTCGCCATCCCAATGACATTCCACACTACTATGTCAGCCCTCCACAAACTCGGTGAGATAACTCCCAGCGGTCGGTCCGAACTGCATTTACTGCACTCGCTATCTTTGTAGTCATAGTGAGTCATACATATGACAACTACAACATCGAGACCTCGCGACCGCGCTCCTACAAATTCTTTCCTAGTGTAAACCTATCCCCGCTACCGATTTCTATTAGTAGTCGATCCTCTAGGATTTCATGGTTCTGGCCCATAGTTTTCATTAGTGCACCCCCGCCGAGGCATCTATAATAGCTTCGGGTCGATCACTCAAACCGGCAAAAAGTGTGACTTGCATCCATCTAGTCCGCCGGTGGTGTGGGACACCTCCTTAACAATTCATGAAATTTCTCCCATCGCCATCTAAGTTCTTCCTCCAAATGTCTGGGTGTGTGATGATCTCTTTGCACTAGTTGTGCAATCTTCGAAGACGGGAAGAACTTTGTCAGGAACTTTTGCACCAAGTCGTTCCATGAGGTAATGGAATCTAGTGGTTGACTCGTCAACCAGTATTTAGCTCTATCACCTAGTAAGAAAGGAAACAATCTCAGTTTGAGCGCTTCTTCTATCACCCCATTGTACTTTATCGTGTCACATACTTCAATGAAGTTTGTTAGATGCATGTTCGGATTCTCACTTGGCAGTTTGTGGAATATAATGTTCTAAAGCATCTGCAAGGTTACTGTCTTAAACTCGAAATTGTTTACCTGAATATATGGTCTTCAGATAGCAAATTGAATAACCGTAGGCGGTAAGGTAAACTCTTCTAGCAACATAAACGGACCATTTGATTGTATAAAAGGCATGGGCGCATAGTTCCTACCGTTATTCCCATTATGATCCCCTTACGACTCGTTTTGCTCTTGGCCTTGATCTTGGTCGTCATTATTTTGCATGATTGCTAGATCTCTTGCTTTTCTTTGTTCTTTGCGTAATCGGGGTAAGGTTCTTTCTGGTTTAGGATTGAGCGGAAGTGGTTCAACTTGACCCCGTCTTTGCATACACACACAGTAACCTTCACTGCAATCACACGCACAAACGGAAAGACCAAATTACAAGCACTTGTATAAATAAAAAAATAAAAAATATCAGAGTAATATCTAATTGCACTATCACAATATCAAACACTTAAATCCTCCCTAAGAATGGCGCCAAAAACTTGATAAGGCGAAAGCGTGATGTGTAAATTGTATAAACTGAATAAAGCCCCTATGTGCGCAAGTGCACGTGTCGTATCAAGTAATACAATGTACCTAAGTACATATATCGATCCACAGGGAGAAGTGTGTTGAATACTGGAATTGGCTCTACGATCTTATCCGGATCTCTGTACTTTAATGAATTTCTAATTAATGTAGAGAACTAAAACTAAATCTAAATAACTTGTAAAATTACTTTTATGAAAACTAGGGTTTTGCCTCCCCCTGCCACATTTGATGGATTATTACCTAGAGGAATTATTCATTTAGTCTATTAATGAATTCTCGCTGACAGGGTGATCGTGCCTACGAGATATCCTCTCTCGAGATATATCTGCCTATCTCGCCAGTGGGATTGAGCGCATCTCTACCCTGACCTTGGACTTTGAAATGCTTAAATGCTCAAACCTTAATCGCCACACTCGGAACCAGGATATCTTTATGCGCCGATTGACCAAGTGTCACTCTACTCATATCCCTGAGAGTCCTTATCTCTCGATCTCGGATACCCAGCAAGATCATGTCAATGTTGACCAAACATTACCATGAAAATAAACCATAAACATAGAGCAAGTCAATATAACTCATGAATAAATTGAACAAAATAGAATTAAACCCTAATCCATGCAACTGTAGCAGGGTTCAACAAAACCCTAGAAATATATCTAGAACATAATGAAAGCTATTACAAACATTATACTATAAATCATTGATAGCGAGAAGAGAAATACAAAGACATAAGTTTTCACGATCTCTCTAAGCCGCTTCGTCTATGTTCCGCCTCTCGGGTCCATACACGCTTCGATGCCTCGAAAATTGGATCACCCGTGCTTTTATAATTCTGCTGCAAGAACCGCGACAACGTCGCGACGTTGGGCTACTCTTCGACTTTAACTTTGAAACACCAAACGCCATAAGTTGCACCGTGAGCGACGCTTGCAACGCAGACGCCGCAACATAATGACGCTAACGTCACGACGCTGTGCTAGTCTTCACTTCTTCTTCTTCACATCTCCACAAAGCTTCCAAAAACCACCATATTCACCTGTAATGCACAAAATACCCAAAAATCAGATATAGGGTAATAATGCACTTATTAACATATAAAATATAACTAAAACGAAGTAAAGACTCGGGTATGACATGAGTGTTTTTGACAATCATCATTCACTAACTCAATGGCAAGGCTCATCCAACACATATTTGCTCATGGCTTAATAAACCAACGCTAACAATATAGTGCTTAATGCATATGGCTAACCAAGAGCAAGTGTTTTAGCCAAATGAAAATACTCCATGGTTGGTTTTCCAAAGGTAGGATAATACATTCGCACACAAAAAACCTACAAAACTCAACATGCTCACAAGAGAAGGAGTCCTAATGGCCATGTCACTTCCGACAGTGGAAGAGTATGAAGTCATGGGCTTGTGGAGGAAATCAATAGATGGGAGGGATGAATCTGAGCATCAATTTAGACACAAATACATCAAGACCTTGATAGACAATCTGCGGAGAATGGTACATCCTCAAGGTAAATGGAAACAAGGCCGAAAAGGGAGTAAGAAAAGAGTTTATATCATCGACTGCACTCAATACAACACTCATCAATTCCACATCAAGAGAGGTGTTTATAATGGTAAGCTCAATAAATTTCTCTATCCCTAAAGACGCCCAATGTCCTCTAAAATGGGGGGACAACCTAACAACCCATACTACCTATTCATTTGAAGCCCTTGCCCATGACTTGGCTAGGTTCACCATAGGCCTTAATTTCTCCCTAAGAAGTAGTTTGGTAGTTTGGTTGCTGATCATAATGGAAAAAGGAAAGCATGCGAAGAGGTAGACACTTCTCCAATAGAATGTGTAAAACCTGACCCAAGAAAAGGGCAAAGAGACAAGGAGATACTGCAAAGCAAATGTGGTATTAAAGCTAGTATAGGTCAAAGAAAAGATAAGAGAGAAGAAATAAATTACCTTGAAGAGGGAGGGATCGGACTATGAGCCAAGGGTCCAAAGTGGGAAATCCCTATATACAACGATAAGTCCGGGAAATCGCATTCCTCAAAAGACGGTGAAAAGAAAAAAGGTCAAATTTAAGGTCAGGCGACCAAAATAACGACATCAGATGGCTTTTATATCCAAATTAGTACAATTCCCCAAGGTAGAAAGCAAGTCTATGTGGTTGAATGATAGAAAATTTTACCTTTAAACAATCTCCACCTATAGACTGAGTGGAAAGGTTTTACAATAAGCAAGTTGGAACCTACTGAAGAAGTGAAGACATGCAATTCCCCAATAAGTCAAGCTATAGAAAGAATAGAATCAAAATGTACACTAGAGTATTCGATGGCTAGTAAAAATCGAAACTTGAATGAGGAAGGATGGAAATACGTACTCCTCAAAGATCGATGGTTGGAAGGAGTGGCATCGAATTGCTGAAGGTTGAAAAAATCGGACGTCGACCTTAGAGAATCACATGATAACATATTTGAAGAATCAAATTTTAGCCTTGGAGTAGCATCGAATCGCCACATGTTCAAAAAATCGAACATCGACCAAGGAGAATTGGTGAGACGATCGACATTGAGAGGAGTGGCAACAATGAGATGATCGACAACGAGATGATAAGAGTTGCAAGGAGTAGTAGCGGTGAAACAATACACGTTGCGAGGAATAGCAATGACAAGACGACCGACGTCGGAGATTGAAGGAGAGAGGGAGTATGGAGAATGTCTCTTTTGTTTGGACTAAAGGGGTTTACATTGGTATTGAACCCTTGAAGTAAATTCCATTTCTCGGAATGTAGTATATGGGCCTTTGACTTGTTTCAAAATTAAAGAAGAAGATGAAAGGGTGACTTCGTGCTATGCAAAAGCACCATTTTTCGACGAGGGCAAGATGTAGGAAGGAGACTTGAAACTGAAGGTGGCGGGGAATTTTCTCTTGGGGCATCAACTATTGCCTTCATTCATAAATTTAACCTGCCTATTCCTATTGTTGAACTACAAATCATAGTCGAGAATCGACTTTGGTCTCATAAAGATGCATCTTAAAATTATTTTGCAGCATTTTTTACACAAAATACGCTGCTCTCGAATGCATTAAGGGCAATTATTTGTACCCAAATTTAATTTGGCCTAACCCAATGTGTGTTTAGGCCTAAGCCCAAGCCTATGGTTAAAAAATCAAAATAAAACAAGCCCAAACTCATTTGAGTAAGCCCATGTACAAGGCCTCTTTAATCGAGATGGTGGGTAATTACTTAAGGAAATTGAGAGATTGGAGAAAAACGGGATTTGAGTAGTTATTCAAGAAAGCCTATAAAAGGTGAAGAGCTTTCATCAAGAAAGGGACCAATCATCAATCAATCAACTCCACAAACAACGACAATCTGCTTCAACATTTCTTAGCTTTCTAATTAGCTTTTGACAATTCCAACATTTTATTTTCAAGCTTCTAAATGTTTTCTCTCACCTCTTCAACATCAGATTGTCATCATCTATAAATAAGAATTTAACATTTCTTCATATTTTTATTAATGCAATCTTACATTTTTTTACAACATTATCTACTTAGATTTTTATGAATCACAAAGAAAAATACTTAAACCGATTTGAACCTAAATTTGTGGGTTTGATCTCTAGGCACAATATTAGTTCGAAACATGACTTTCTAAAGACGCCCACAACCGCATACTTTCATTTTGTATGTTATAGTGAAAATCACCAAAACGGCTTTTTATTTAAATTTTAAATAAATTTTTTTATCTATATTTATGTAAAAATATCTATCGTTATATCTCTAAAATTCAAGTATGAATATATTTAAAACTGATATTTTTATCATTATGTAAAAAAAAAAAAGTATTTCCACTTTTCCACCGAAGATGGATGTGAATGAAATTAAACCTTTAATTAAATAATATTTTATTCTATTATACAAATTCCTACAGTAAATAAAACAATTGGAAAGGGCAGTAATGTCATTTGACATTTATCCTCACTCAGGAGTCAGGATATATACCGCATTTACCAAATCTCTCTCGCATCCGACGGTTGCCATCGAACAAATCCAACGGCAGAGGTTACTTCTCAAGACCCCCTATGTTTCCACCCCAGTCCCCTTGTCTTTGATCGTTTCTAGATTCATTTTGGCTCTTTGTGTGGATGTTTTTATTTGATCTCTTTCTTGTTTCCCAAACAAATCTAACGGCGATGTTTTGTTTTGAATTGAAGGGAAATGAGAGGCCAGAATCCAGTGACTGATTGTTGTTGATGTCTTCTACTTTTCCGTTTTATGAATTCTTGATTTTTTTTCCCTCTCATTTATGGTGTTTTCTAGGCATCTCGAGGGTGTCTTCTTGTTTATATTGTAAATTGTGTTTTCTACGGTTGATATGCTTTTCTAGGGTTTGACTTTTAGGATTTTATCGCTTATCGATCGTTCCAGATTAGTGATTCTCTCCTCTTTTGCATCAATCCGTGTGTCATTTTAATTAGAAACGAAGAATGCTAAAATTTATGGTATAATGCTTAGGAAAATTCAGAACTTTGATTTCTAAGAGTTAGAATATATATATGTATATATATATATATATATATATATGTATGTAGGCCCGTGTGTGTGCACTCCTTTTCTATTTCCTCATGCTTCTTATGCTTCTTTTCTTGCACATATTAGGTTGCTTTATGAATCTCTTCTGCCAAATAACTAAATGCTATGATAATGGCATTGGATTCGAACCTGCTAGTCTTTGCCAAAGGATACGCATTTTGAATCATTTTCTTTTCTTTCAAAATGCTTGTTATTGTTAGTATTATTTTGCCAGGGCCAGGCTCAATAAAGGGAAGTTAATATGAAATTTAAAAGGGAATTTGAAACAAATTTACAGTATCTTTCTATCAACCCAGAAGGGAAGTGATCAGAAGATGTAATTTTGGTTGACTAGAACTTTGTGTAAGTTAGTGGAGACTTTTTACTTTGATATGTGAAGCATAATTGAAGTATGTATGCATGACTTGCTTTTCGATGTATGCATTTAAGATTAGGATGGCCCTCTAATTTTGTTTTTCTTAATTCCATTAGGTTTCAGAGATGGTTTTCTCTGGTAAATTTGGGAACATACTTCAACAGACTGTGAGCGCAGGTCACTCTTGCCCTCTGTTTCTAAAAACCATCCACGAAGTTTACTCTCAATCAATAAGATACATGTCATCTCAAAGCTCTGTGGAGGTACTAATTTCTCCTGCATACTCAGTTCTTCAGCATTGGTGAATTTGAGAACATACCTCGACAGACTGTGATGAGCAAGCAGTCAATTCAAGTGCCTTGCTCTAACTCATCCATACACCAAGGAATAAGAAACCCGTCATCCTCAAAGCTCTTCATTGGAGGTGCATTCATTTTCCCCCAGCATACCAATTCTTACCCATTTTCATGGCATTTTGTTGCAATCCCTTAATATTGGTGTTGCAGGTCTCTCATATAGCACCGATGAGACAAGTTTAAAAGAAGCTTTCCATAAATATGGGGAGGTCGTTGAAGGTATTTTTACTGATCCATGTGGCATTTATTAGGCTTCATGCAATTAAGCTAAAATGTTCTGTTTGTGCTTTTCTGTGAATTTGTTTTCCAAAGCATTGATGTTTTTAGGGGCTTTTACTTTCATTGTATCCTTTTTAAAGCTTTTTCTCCCATCGAAATGAATCAGAAAGTTGCAATTTGAAAAGAAAAGGTATTGTTATGAAGGTTTCCAAAAAGATGGAAGTTGATGACACATTCCTCAGCATTCGTGTCCATTCTCTGGGTTTGTCTCTCCTTTTTTTCTTTTTGCACTTTTTTGTGGTAATAGTATTTGAATGTGTGTTTCCTTGGGTGGGCTAGCTGCTCTGTGCTCAATTCTTTAGTGTTGATATCTCTAGTATGTCAAGAAATCACTAAATCTCCATGCCATATACCAGAATCTAAAAGGAAACAGAAATAATTCATTTCCTTATTGAAAGGAGCACTAGAGGGTGCGAGGTGTTTTAAGGAGCCAAGTTTTGGATGGATCATTGGTCTTACGGGTTAATTAGTTACCAGAAATTAATTCTCTCAATGTGCCATATCTTGCAGCACTTAGCTGCTGTGGATCAGATATCGGTAAATCGAGAGGTTTCGGATTTAGTCACTAATTTAGCAAGGAGGGTTTCCAGTGCCATCCAAGCCTTGAATGGACAGGTATGGGCTTAATTGGCCACAATTAGTTTTTTTCATCTATGGAATGCTTGTTTAAGGGTTGTCTTGGTGAAATGAATAATTTTGTAAGTATGGTTTTATTGTGTATGTCAATGAAATGAATAATTTTTCAAAATCATGCTAGAGTATAGATGATGTGTGAACGTTTTATTGTGTATATGGTTTTTATTTATGATAGTATATAAAAGAAAAACTTTCGATTATTCATATGCATCCAATGCCACTCGGAGGCATTCGATATTTGTTTCTTCATTTATGGTTTTTTGATGATAATGGAAGTGAATGATGGTTTTGAAGATGATTACTCTAATTTGTAATGGCACATATGCATTTTAATTGAAAAATATTTGCCTGCAATGATGTATAAAAGATGAGATTTTTCAAATGTATGGACTAGAGATCTTGTGCTATTCCAATTGTATTGTAGTACAACTTCTACTCCAGAGGAAATGTGATGCTTGTAAATTATGGATTTAAACTTTATCTGTTGGTTTGATTTTGCTTCTCAGCAAGGTTGGAAATGAAAAAATAGTTCAACTCCAAATCACCTTTTAAAGTCCTTGCACCAACAAAACCTCATCAAAATGTTTAATGCCAACATTTATACCTCTTTGGGTTTGGTTTGATTTTGCTTCTCGTCAAGGTTGGAGATGAAAAAGGAGGTGAACTCCAAATCACCTCTTAAACCTCATGCAACCAACAAAACCTCAGCAGAATGTTTAATGCCAACCTCTATATCTCTCCTCCTCCAAACTCTCAAATATCTGCTGAGACCAGTGATGCTAGAGCACGCTTTATTATAGAAATTAGTCTCACAAAAGACGCTGATTAGATAAATGAGAATGGCTTATCACAAAATCTGTACTGTCTGAGATAATTAGATGCTACTGTCCTTGCTTATTTGGTCCTCTTACTAAATTGCTCTGCCCTCGTGGATTTGGTAATAAAAGGAACCTAACTTGATATTATACTATATTTTCTTTTTCTTCCAGGATCTTCAAGGCCGTAGGGTAAGAGTGAACTTTGCAACAGATAGAGCGCGTTCTGACGGCTATGGAGGTGGTGGTAATGGAGGTGATGATTTGGGAGGCCTCAAGGGAGGGGGGTTGTACTCTTTGCTTTACCAGGCCTTTCATTGACTGGGAAGTGGAGGAGGTTAAAAGTTTCCTTCTAATCATCAGGGCAAGAGAGTTCTTCCAAGTCAGGAAGATATGCTATGGTATGGTCCTATTTTTTGCTATTGTTGGTGTTAGTTGGGTTTTTCTAAGGTTTAAGAGAGACCTTAGTCTCTTTGTACGGCTCCCTATGGAAGAGACGTTAAAAAACGCATTTATTTGGCAAACATCCTTTGCATTTTGGAATATTTGACGAGAAATAAACATAATTGCTTTTGCTAGTGATGATATTTCAGTTCAAACTTAGGAAAATCTGTACATTGTAGATAGGCCTGTTTCTTTAATTAATTTTTTGACTTGATTGGGTTGTAGATGATAGTTGTTCGGTTTTTTATTTCCGTTTCCCTCTTTTTTACCCCCTTGTATATCGAGGACTGCCTTGGGTGCTTATTATTTTGAGTTTTAGACATCTTTAGGTTAGTTTAAAACAAATTACTAAAATAAGTTTGAAATAAAAATAATTTCCAAATTAATGTGTCATAGGCACATCGGCATATACATCGGTAATGTCATAGTTATTAACTATGATATCAGAATATTTTTTAAGTTAATGTCAGAAATTTAATGACTACGCATATCAGAATTTTTTTTAAGCTTTAACGATGCATCATCGACTACTATTATCAACTTTAAAAAATTACAACATTACTTTATAACATTATTGCTTTTAAAATTGCAATGCACGCTGACTATTGGATTATGCATCGGTATTTTGCTAAAAAATAGTGATTTGAAATTACATATAATGCCTATATTACAATCAAATTCACCTATCTAAAAATACAACTAATTCAATACATCTGCATTATAACCACCCAATTGCATCGAAATACATACAAATATAAAGACATTAATGAGTCTCACAAGATGGAGGTTGTCATTCTCTTAGAATGCTTAGAATACACGATTAGATGATCTATGAGGACATGTGCAATCCTCATACTGAGCTGCACCTTAACGACCGACGCCATACAGAAAGACGAGTACGCCAGTGAGCATGCACCAAAGTGTGGAACAAAGTGAATCATTGTTTCATCAATGAGAGGCAATACTATAGTCAGCGATAGAGGCGGGAATCGAAGTCGCTTAAACATTTCGCCTATGGCTCCAGCGGAACGAGTCGGCCCAATGATTTTGGCTCGACCCTCTCAAATACAGCCAGGTGCACGGTCAGCCATTTGGGCCCACTTTTATCCAAGCTCTTTACCTACCAACCTGGGCCTTACGCGCGAGTTAAAATTCATAAAAATGAAATTTTGTATTTTATATTTTAAAAGCCTTCATTTTGTATTTATTTGTAAAAAAATTTAAAGAATGAAAACTAATGTTAAGTAATTAAAATTAATTTTTCATATCTGATTATCCTAAAAGGAAAAATATAATTAAAATCAATAAAATTTATTTTATTATTTATATCAAATTATTAAAATAATTTTTGCTAAAGGAAATGCCCCTAATGTCCATCCTACCTAAATAACTCCAAAAACTGAAAATGAAAGAAGTCTATTTGTTGATAAATGAAACTCTTTTTTTCTCCATGGTTAATTCTTTCTTCTTCTATGCATGTTCTTGGCACCATTGGAATAACATTTCCCTTCTTTTTTTTTTCTTTTCTCACTCTCATTTTCTTTCTCCTTATTTTTTTTTTCTGCTTATATAATTTTAGTTCTCTTACCGCTCCTTAATTTTCCTACATCAATCAAACCATCACAATATATTGTTTGTATTTAGACCAGAAATCAAAATAAACATAATGTGGGTAGAGATTCAATCTCAATCTTCATAACAAAGGTACAAGAGGAAACCTAAAAGAAAAAAAAAAAAAAACTTTAATCTTATAAAAATCATTCCAACTTGTTATAAGGGGCATCTTACAGTTTTCATAAATGAAAACAGATGAGGTCCTATAATAAAGAAAAATAATGGAATAAGAAGAAGATTTCAACAGAGGGTATAGTCTTGAAAACGGATGCCCCAATTTCAAGCGCTCTATCGTAAATCTCTTTGAGAGCATTAGCCAAATCACACAGTCGAGACTGCGCTTCATCCCGATTGAAAAATGGCTAAACCGAGGGATTTTGAAGTGTGACGAGATGATCATTAGGAGTTGATGGGTACACGAGATGTGGTGTTGTCAAAGAGAGATGAAGAGGGAATAAACTTGTACGGAGTCGTTCCATTCTTCATTGAGCAACTCTATAGCTTTGGATATGAGATGCTGCATCAACTCTTCACCAAAAGCCTTCTCCCACTTCCTTTGGCAAAAATTCTTTACCGAACGCATCTTCTACCTTCACCAGCCGTGAACTTCATGTCAAAGACAAAGAAGAAGAGGAAGCTGCTTTCCTGAGCAGAGAATCTTCCACTTTCATGGCTTTGCCGGAGGAGAAGCTCTGTGATCAGTGTCATCATAGCAAGTTAGTGGAAACAGAGAGGACTAGTCCTCGCTGGCCCACTACACATTGGCGGGAAAGGATAATGGCTTCTGTAGGAGAAGAAGAGCGCTTTTAGGTTTTTTTCCTGTGCAAATGAAAAGCCTTAATAATTTTATACGATATATATAATCAATCTAAGAAAAAAAAAGAACTGGGCCAATCAGGCTAAATTCTGCACTCCTTTAACTCGAACGGATCTGCAGGCGATTCAGACTGAGCCAATATAAATCAGATTCTATTCGAGCTGTTATTCTTCCAACCCCAATCCTCCTAATCTTTCGAGTTAGCCTCCCAGACTACAGCTCAACCAAGATCCCACTCCCCGCGATGCGAGGTCAGAGGGCAGTGAAACATGTGCAGCCCCGGCTAGAGACGCGGCGACACATAAATGATCACGTGTGATGGTCCCCAGGGGTAGCGCTGAATACCGTAGTATGGAAGTCCCATCGCATAGAACTGATCAAGAACACTAATTACGCTGATCATTTAACACCTCTCCTACCAAATGAACACAACCTTCCCTTCTCGACCGACCCGCTTATATCTTAACCGTAGGGACATGCTAGATGTCAATACTGATTTACATATACGCTCTCATTACGTGTGATGCAATGTCCTTCCACCAGAGACGTAAACCGATCTAACAACATACGAACGCCAAGATGTGCAAGTCCGGAGGGGCTTCCTCCCACAGCTTATGATATGTATCTAGAGATCTAAAAAAAAAAAACCAAACAATTGTAAATTTTTTATCTATTCATTAAAATGTGGAAGATAATTGAGAATTTAAAGACTCTTATTTACCAACAAGTCGATGTTGCGCCAAAATATGATACCTCATTTGATCCCCCGAAGTATGCATCAACATCGTGGTAATACGTTGATACCACTCATATGGACTATGGAAGTCCATACACTGAACATAGAAGGTGGTGTGATGATCCTTCTTCGCATAGCCCATAAGGCTACGCATGATGTATGACATTACTTCCCAATCGACAGGCGCCCCGTTTAATAACTAAATGTGCTCTCTGGGTTTATCAGAAAAAGATAGAGGTATCCCGATGAATGCCTAACTAACGCAAGATCAAGCTCCGCATAATGCCACCATGTTTTAAAGCAAATAGCGGGTGACATCGTCCACTGCAAATCTCTTGATCAATCAGACATATATCAAGCAGGATGTGGGAAATCGACTCTCCGATATATGGCTCTGCAACACCTACAAATATCCATGCTACATAAATGTCAATCTGAATTAAAATTTATCATTATTGTAATTGTGACTAAAAATAATATATATTAACATACAATTACTCCATCAAGAGCTTCACAGTAATCCCATTAATTGATATAAGGTGAGCACAACTATAGGTTGGTTCAACATGATAAAAGGTACACTCATCAAAACCCTAATGGATCGGGCTAGCTCACTACCGGAAACCATGTTACGACTTCAATAAGGTTTCCATCAACTCGCATCGGCATCATCGCAGGCGCTGAGCCACCGAGTGCTCGTCCCCCAAAATCATGTCGCCCCCCACCTATAGTCTCTTCCAAAGACCAAAGCCGATAAAAACAATTCAAATATTAGCATATTAATGATTGACTTTATATGTGCTTATTTATAAAAATAGACACACTGTGAATAATGTCATACAACCGCCAATCTCGGGGCAGAGGGCGACCATCGTGAACTCGTCAAAGATAACTTCCGCGATAAGTGTGCTGTAATCGTAATTACCTCAACCTGCTTAAGGCCAAACTGTAATAATGGGAGAAAACAGAGGTGGGCATGCAAACCCTTCTTGTTTGCAAATAGAAAGGATCATAGAATGCTAGGATGAAACCACATGCATTACGCTATAATGTCACCTCATCTGTGTCTATGGCTGGAGTCGATAATTGATGAGACAACCAACGTGTCAAGACAACATATCCTCTAAGCTTAGCCGGCGGTGGGAAGCTCCCGACACAACGACGATACGTCGAAGTCACATGTGTTAGTAACTGCTGGTCCATGAATCCAAAGGGTTAGGATGATAGCAACATCTTGTAATGTGATTGTTATCTCCCCAATCGGTAAATGAAATGTGTGTCTCAGAATCGTGATGATGCCCCAATTGATTGTGACATGTTTGATGCGGTAAAGACCATAAAAGCCAGATCAAATCACATTAGGGCGAATACGAGGATCCATCTGCCACTCCCACATAAACTTCGACATTTTCTGTCGACATGTGAGTACCGAAGAAAGCTACAAATTACAAAGATATTAATAAATCAATTCATGCCCTTACGTTACACAAGAATTGAAAACTATATTTTATGATGTGAAAAATGCATACTTTAGTAGTATCCACTAAATGAGACCTATGATATCCTGTAAAACCAAGACAAATCTATCTAAAGGATCTACATGATAAGGCCCTCCGAATGCCATATTTGTAACATATAACAATCAATAACATTAAAAAAATGAACAAATACTAGTCTATAGACAACAACGCAATTATTAAGACAATGTAACAACAACAAAAATACATGTTTCGATCAACTTGATTCCTATTTTGACACGATCGGCGATTATGACCAGGTTGTTTGCACAACCCATATGTAATAGTAGTCTTCTCCTCTCTAACGTCCATTTCATTATTCAAACGGGTTGATTTAGGACGTCCACATGATGTGCGTTTCATTGACTCATAAGGCACAATGGTTGAACCATCATAAGGAGGTCATTCATATTCATCGAAGATGGGATGGAACAAGGTTGTCCATGTATCATGTATCATAGTACGATTGAGTACTGTAGTAGCCTTGAACAAATGATTGAAAATCTACAGAGTGAAACTAACATGCTGCTATAATATGACTACATAGAAATCCATATATAAGTGTCTTACCACAAGTGCATTTATGGTCATGTAAGTTGAGGCGATGTGTTCGACTACTCTTTGACTTGAAATGAAATTGTCCTTAGTTGTGATCATAAAGAACAATCTCAAATAATCCAACCTTAACCACATGTGCCTTAATTTTAGCGTCAACATATGGAGTATATTGCTCATCTAATGCCAATATGTTAGAGCCTTGTTCTCTTCTTGCAACAAAGTAACTATAGAGCCTAAAAAATGTCAATTGAACCAATGCAATTACGGGTAAGCTCCGAGCTCCTTTAAGAACACTATTGAAAACCTCAAACATGTTTGTAGTCATTATCCCATATTTTTTACCTACATCATGTTAAAGTGCCCATTTCTCAAGAGGGATTTCCTCCAACCATCATTGTGCTTCTAAATTAATTCCTCTTTATTGTGTCCATATACTTATTGAATTTTCCAACTTTAGTTGCTAAAGTTGCTTTGCATACCAAATTCTTCAAGATTTTATCTTTGAATCGATTCATAAAGTTGCTTGCAAGATGATGCATGCAAATCCTATGATATGCATATGGTTCAGTCCAACCAAAATGAACATCAGTCATTACTTCCATAATGCTTGTATATCTATCAGATATAACACAAAGTCTCATCCATTGAGTTAATCTGTTTATAATACATTCTAAGAACCATCCACAGCTATCAATATTCTCTCCTTCTATAATAGCAAATGTCAATGGAAAAAATTGTTTATTTCCATCACAACCTATAGCAATCACTAACATGCCTTTATACTTTCCATACAAACGTGTACCATCAATACTCAATATGAGTCAACAATGGTTAAATCCTTCAATAGATGAATGAAACGCCTAGAAAACAAGTTGAAATACCTTGGTATTTTGCATATTACTATCAAATGTTTTCTAAGTTACAAAACATCCAAGATTTGCATGCTTTAATGCCATGAAGAAACGTGGCAATTCTGCATGACTTATGGAAGTCCCCAAATAAGTTTTTAAGTGTTTTATGTTTTCCAACCAATGTCTTCTTGTATGATATTTCAAATCTAAATTTATCCATAATGGTTGCTTGGATAGCAGCTACGGACAAAGTGAATCGTACCTTAATCATTGCCTTGATATGACTAGCAACCATGTTGGAGTCCCAATTGTTGATGGTCTCGATTCAAGTAAGGATTGACACAAGTATGTGGACCTTTATACTTATTGATTGTGAAGAAAGATGTATATTTCACAACCATAGCACGAAGTTTCCATGGACATTGACACTCCTCGACCTTCTTACATCTTAACACTAACATTTTTTAAAGATGCAACAACCACATACTATTGGTGTGCTTTAATAGAGTACAACTTAATAACATCTTACAAAGCAATTTGAAGTAAAAATTTGGCCAACAAAAAATTCTCCACTTGAGTTTCTGATATTATAGTTCACCTATGGAGTCCAGCCACTTGAAACAACATCATCAAAGTTTTCCATATTTTCAAACTAAGGTGATGGTGCTAAGTAATACTTAACAGTTCCCCTCTCTTCTAGGTCCTCAGGATCTGGGTTATTTAAGACATCATAACTTGGCTCATCCACAGAGACATATCTCACTTGCTAATTCTCCATAAGTTGGTGAAGAGTTAAGAAAGGTGAAACATGTCCATCAGCTTGAACATCTCCATCTTCATCACTTCATCACACCATCTTCACACCTCTCGAGTGCTACTACCCTTACCTATATAGTCTAACTCTCAACATTAAGATTATTTCAAACAAAATTAATAAATCTATATATATTAAATTGATTGATTCACTTGTGGCTTAACACGCACTAGTTCAAGATACAATTCAATTTCCTCCATTCCAATTATGTTAACCAATTTCAACATTCCTAAGACACACTATCATTATCCCATATTTGGATGGGTTGAACCTATTTCCGCTTCATGATACTGCAAGTGAGGACTACTTTAAACTTTTCTTTATCACTTGTCTTTGAGTATATCATGAAGCAATAACCGATCATATGTGCAATCAATCGGTACATCCAATGTACAATAACAACTTTAAGTTCCTAAATATATTTCACATCTGTTTCAATCCTTTCGTTTTTCCATTATAAAAACATATGACGGGAATAGTAGAATAACACATTATGTACCTACACAAAATGTCATTCATAAGATAATAAAAACAGTTTTTATATAACACATGTATTCAAAAATAGTGGGATGTCAATAGTTACCAAAAACATGAACCAAATAAGCCTTTGTGTCCATATTAGGTATAATGAGAATGTGTATAAAAAACATACAACACATAAATTAGTTAATTTAGGTTTGGAGTATGCTTGTATTATGGAGCCTTGATAATCTTTATTCACACTACTAATCCCATGTTGCGTGTATCACAATCATACCCATCAAAATTCAATTTAACTTCTCCAATTGATGTACCATATTGTAAAAGTCTTTTTTACCAACCTCCTTAACTTGCAAACAAGCTGTTAGTCTAACAATGTAAGGTTCAAGGGTGTTCCTTTGAAAACCTTACTAGAGTAGGAAAAGCAAGAAGTATATAATAAGTACCTTAATCCAGTATCCTCTTAGAACCTTTTAGATTAAGAGAGGAAGAAGTATATAATAAGTACCTTACTAGGTTCAAGGGTGTGCACATAATGTACCGTTATGGATTAAGAGCCTTCAAAGCCTTTTTTTCTAAGGTGTATATTGATATTAACCCTCTAATTAGTCCCAGGCAATGCAAAAGCGTTTTCTTTGATGGGAACTTTAGATTCCTAAATGAATATATTTGGATTAAAAAAAATAATGTGAAAGGGCTTTGAAAAAAGAACTATCGGAGAAGGTTGAAGTACTTTCACGATAATATCCTTATATACATCATTGGAAGTCCCCTGTATGCTTTGTACAGTCCTTTGGGAGGGCAATATTTTATTTTTAAATTACTGGTTTCAGGAAATCTCTGTTTCTGGGAGGCACATTTTCCCTCTCCTTCCTTTATAAGGCCAATGCTTCCATTTCCTGTTGTTTATATATTTTTTGTTTGTGGATTTTGTGAGCCATCTAGGTTTTCATGTGGAAATTATCCAAGTTTGTAATTCTTCTCTTCCTATACAGGTTCATATTTTTGCATCACCAAATCTAACTATTGCTACTATATATTCATATCTTAATACAGTTCTACCAACTACAAAAGCCTTTAAAATAGAAGTAGGTTAATTGCACTGACAGCACTCAAGAGCCGGGATCAGGAATAGGAGTAGTTGGTCGGATAGCTCAAAACAAAATCAGTCATAACAGTCGTTGGAGATGAGGAGGAAAAGAGGAGAAAAAGGGAGAAGTGAAAAAGGAGAAGAAGAAGAGCAAGCCCTATATTTTAAAACGATAATTTCGTAGCTAATGATTGTGGCATTGACATTTTTAGTTATCGTCAGAATCAATGATTAGCATTGTAATTTTTTAAAGCCTGAATGTCAGAATGGGTGAATCATGTATTAACTTAAAAAAATTACAATATTACAATCAGTGATTACGACATTATTGATGTGTATGCTAACATGACTAGGACATGATAGTTTGAGCATTATTTCCATTTCAAACTTATTTTATTAATTTTTTTTAAACTAACCTAAATATGTCTAAAACTTTATTATTTTTTGTAATTATTATATTCTCTGTGTTTTACTTATCAAAAAAAAAATGTATAAGGCACAGGCTCTGACGTATGTTTTTAGTCCTCATACATAGAGAGATCTTGTGTTAAAACTGAACTTATATATCTTGCATGTGTGGTTTTCCAGGATCACCTGATGGATTGGTTCTTTTCTGTCTTGGGATTTCAATTGGCATGATATTTTCTCAAATGTCAAATTAAAGGAAAGCTGACGAAATGAAAGAATTGTTGCGGCAGACTGAGAACTTGGTTCATCATCTACTGGAAGAACTTGAGATGAAGGAGCTTGCTGGCTAGCTAGCTAATAAGGATTATGAATCACAAGATTTCCTCAGTAGATCAAGCATGGGTAAACAGGGGAGGGCTTTCTGGATGTTGGGAAAGAAAAACCGGTAAGATTCAGAAGTTTCTTGCTTCGATCTCTATACAACGCCTTCCGCAGCAAAGACACAGGCGATCTTCCAGAAATCACTGGCCTCTTCATGTCCAGTAAATGAGTTGGAAATCCGTCTTGTCCCCCTGAACCCGCCCTGTTGTGAATAAAATAAATAACTTCGATTCCTCAAAGTGATCACTCACCCCATTGCTCGTAGCATCTGAATGATTAGTTAAGGATGAGTTCAGAGGTTGCTTTGAGGGCTAAACAAATAGAAGAAAAATGCAATACAAAACAAAACGAACAAAATCAGTGAGGGAAGTGCAACAACGACACGAAAGAACATATAAAAATTCGAAAATGCTGAAATTTAATTAATGATTAAAAGAACAAGATAAAAAAAAACCCAGAGTCGACTGAATATGAGCTATGCATAGTTGAGAATTGAGATGATCAGTTTTTAGTGTGTCAATTAAAAAAGAAAAGAAGCTAAAATAAGAGTGAGATTCTGTGTTTGGGTGGTTCACTTCTCTAGGCAACCAAAGAGAGAAGGTATAGTTAGATGGGGGAGGAGATCTAAACCTCTTTGGACCAAAATGTAAGTGGAAAAAGGATCATTTTGCTGAGCTTTGAATTGAAGAAAGGAACTCATTTTTGCCATTTTGGGCTTTGCATCTACAGACTACAATACATGCTAAACTCATATGAGAGATTTACTCAATGATCAGCCTGTTGAAGGAGATCTTGGTCGTCAAGCGGGGCGTGTTATAATGGAAATGACGAAAATTAAGGCAGAACAAAAGGGATTAAGGCTCCCTTGGTAAAAATATGGGCTTAGCTTGACCTAGCCAAACAACCCACATTTTATTCAGGCCTTTCTTTTTCTTTTTTTAGTCTGATCCTCCTAAATTTTGGGTCAATTCATTCTAGCTTATCAGGCAGAGCTTGAAGTTGAACTTGAAAGGTTGGAAGTTGGAACTAAGCATGACTTCATCTTGTCTGGAGAGAATATTGTCCAGTCTTGTTAAGGTAAACATATCCTGTGTCTTAATATTTTTATGAATGCAACTTGATAATCAAGTTTCTAGTCCTTTAGAGGTTTTATTTGATCAAGAAAGCGAATTTTATCATTTCTACTTGCATAGAACTTAAGGTTCGATTTCTTTCCTGTCCTTGTAAATTAAAATTCTTCTTTAATTCTAAGGTACATGCGATTGTTTGTGGAACCATTTATTAAGAGCATCTCCAACCATACTTAACAAAATAGCTACTCAAAATATATTTAAATATTAATTCATTACTTTAGCTAGCACTTTTAAAATATTTCCAACCACACTCTATTTTACACCTAACTTTCAAACGATTTAAAAAAAAGTCAAACATATATATGTGAGAGACAGTATATAAAAACAGAGAGACACTTGAGTACTAAATTACTACATTTGATGAGCCATTTGGGTGAACTATGAACAGAGAGCCTGACAGAGAAAAATGGAGAGAATATTTCGTGTTTGACCAATGAAAGCCATTAAAAAGGTTAAATAGAGCGTGGCTGAGACGCTTCAAGTTGAGTCACTATTTGCCTGGCTCTAGCTCTTTATAATCCGAAACAGAGATTAAGGAGACAAATATTTGTGGGAATTATTCACTATTTTTGGGAACTACAGCTTTGTAGTTCATTATTTAGGATAATTTCAAATGTAATAATGTTGGTATAGTTGTCAGTGGAGGAGTTACATTTCTATATGGAACTTGAAAAGAAGCTCCAGTACAAAAATCTATGTACAAAGAAATTATAAGAAAATAAAAATTGGAGGAACACATCTTGATGGACAGAGAGAACTGAGTGAAGATGAAAATGATGATGAAATGAGATTACTGATACAGCAAATTGTGGAAAAAATTAGGCAAGGTTCTGATTCTCCCATGGTTTTGAAAGCCCAAAGGGCATTGTTTCACACTGATTGAATTGGTATTGAAGAAAGTTTTGCAGAAAAATAAAGATTAAAAAGAGAAAGTAATTACTTTTCATCATAATCTTCCATTTTCTGATTGACAGCTCAACTCAACCAAACTGTAAACATTTGAGGTTATAGAGTCAAGAAGTTTAAAGCTTTGGTTAGAGTTTTTGAAAACTGTTTTATTTTTGTTATTTGCTCTCCAAACAAAAGGAGAATAAGATGAGATGAATAACACATTATTTTAATTTTGTTTTAAAAATACAAAAACGTTAAATTGGGTCAATATAAAACAGTAACGCAAGTTCAAAGAACAAAGAGTAAATTCAAAAGCCAATTCAAAATTATATTCTTTGTGTTTTTTTAAAATTACTCTCAATAATAGTTTTCAAAAATATGAATCAATAAGTTTTTACCAGCAAAATAAAAAGTATGATTTGAAAATAATTAGAAAATTGGAATTCAAGAAAGAAATCTACTTCATAATTGCTCATTCTGAAAATATTTCAGTTTTTATTCAAATAAGAATCTTATTTTTAAATTGTCATTCCGTACTCAAACTTATTAAAGTAATACCTAAAGTTCAATAAAATAGTAGCCCTTTTAAGGTTTGGTTTAAGTGGTAAATGTGTGGCAATAGGACTATGGGAGACATCAGGCCCCAATGTTTATGCAAAATAAATAAATGTAAAAAAAAAAGGTTTAATAAAATAGTAACTAACATCTATTAGTTTAATAAAATAGTAACTAACATCTAAAATAGTTTTAAAGGAGGGTATTTTAGGAATAAATTTCCTTTTTGCATAAAAACTGAAAATATTTTTTGAATGAGCTTGTTAATCTGGTTTCTTTTTCTTCGATTTTGGTTTTTTAATTATTCTAGGAGGATTATGTTTCAAGAGTATTGATTCTCAAAATTCATTGATAATTCATAAAACTTCTAAAATTCTTAAACGGATAAAAATTTGTAAGGGACAAATGTGCCCTTAAAAGTTTCTATACAAAATTTTTTATAAAAAAAAAAAAAAAATGAAGAATTTTTAATGCCGTGAGAAATGCACTTCAAATAAAAACCCTAAAAATTGATTAAATAATATTTTAGAAATTCTTTCTTACTTTTTTTAGATTTATTTAAAACAAATAAATTAAAAAATTAAAAATTAAGTAATATATCACTTATTTTAGATTTATATAAATACAACGATAACAAATAAAGTACTATGAAATAAGTTTTTATTATATCCATTCACTTTAGACGAACATGTACCCTTCTCCTTTTTTTGATAGTTTAGCTCTTAATAACTTGAAGTAGGTCTTATTGACTTACTATGAAAATAAGTTATCTTTGGAACATTTTTTTTACAATTAAGTACTTTGTTACAATATACTAAACTATTCTCATTTGGACTCGAACGTAAGATCTCTCCCCTTTTTGGATGTCTTGTATTTAAACTTTGAATGCTCCATCAACAGTAGGGATGAGCATGGTTCGGTTAACCTATCTGTGTCACTATAAATAAATCGATCGTCAATTTTTGGTTTATTATTTATATAAACTAAAAACCTAACCATCAACATGGTTAACCAAATCAACATGTGAAGGAAAACACACAAATGGAAGCATGGATCTAAAGAATACGATTAAACACGAATCGTATCTAAAATCTAATATTAAATAAAATTACCTATAGATTTGCGTATCCGCCAACTGTGATTTCTAGACGCCCACCAACCAAAGAATCTACACCGTCATCTACAAAGAATAAAGACGCAACCAACGATCTACACTGGCCCAATTCCATGTGATCAAGACCAGACCATCCGATCTTTCCAGATCTATCCGTGGGTGGTATGGATGTGCGCAAGACAACGAATCGACGAACTCGAATCTAGAACACTTAGAGAAAAAACCAAAGAATAGAAAATTCTTTCTTTCCTTGTTCCCTGTATTCTCAAAAAATGTACGAAAAAAAAACTCAAAGAGAAAACCTTAAACCCACATTACATCAAGGAATAATCGTTTCATATAATAAATTATATTTATTATAAATAACTGCTCATATAATAAATTATATTTATTATAAAACCGTCTATAATAAATTATATTTATTATAAATTTATAATTTATACATATATTTGAGAATACTAAGTGGGACCTAAGAGCACATAATTGCCAACAATCTCCACTTGCTCGAAGACAAACTGGAAGATGTGCCCCAAACCACGTGAACTCAACTTCGTGTTCTATAGTTCCATTACTCGATATGAGCTCCGCCACTTTCCCCCCGAGCTAGCCTCGGGATTCAACCCGCCAGTTATTAATTAAGGCTCCTTATAATTGAAAAGCAATTATCTAATCCTATGGCTACTCCACTAAAGGCCCAGAGTTGAACCCAAAATTAATAATATTGATATATATATATTACTCCCTCCATTGTAAAATATCTATAATTAATTGATTATATTTTCCTCGTCATCAATTAATTATTCAATCTCTCTGATTTGCACAGCCTAATGGATCAAATGCACCTGACTTCATTACATCCAAAGTACTAAACATATCAAGAGGATATTTCATACAATTTCCATTTTTTGTTTATTTCAGAGAATACCGGTAATTAAATGTACCCCTAAATCATCTAGGTATTGGCCGTCAAAATAGGCCTCACATATTGACAATTCAAAGACCGATAATTATTCAATTACCTATTTAAAATAAACTCGTGGATTGAGAGAAAATAATAATCAAATATCACTAGAGATTTAATTCCTTCGCGTAAATTTAACTTAATTAAATCTTTCTTTGATCCTATCAATGCAAATATATCTGCACCAATATTTTATAATAAATTCAAGGATGTATTATTCATAAAATATTGCAAATTTCTAAATAAAGCGTCCAACTTTATCTAATAATCGTGATTCTTAGGTCTATTAATTATGAGAACTTATGATCATGTCTTCCATGGACGATCCATATGACTACATACGCATAATTAATCCGGACCTTAATACTTAAAATACTAGTGTGCACAAGGTGAAATTAATACCTCATTGAAATTTTATTAACACGTAGTAAATACAATAATTTTATTTGTCTTGCCAAAAGCCTCAAATAAAAAAACTCCCACTAGTCCTAAAATAAGTCCGGTAATCTCCTAACACCCATAGAATCTACATGTCTTTCAAAAAACTTGAACAGTAGAGCCTCTGTGGAATGGGTCAGCTAGGTTTTCCTCCGACGCTTATTTTGGTAACCACTGTCTCCGCTCAATGATGTCTCTGATCAAGTGGTACTTCCTCTCAATGTGTTTTTGTTTCTCGTGATACCTTGCCCTTTGGACTCCGTAAGCATTTACCCACCGCTGTCACAAAGAAAGGGTAATGGGCCGACTCAAGATCGGGGTATCACCCAAGATCCATAATGAACTTCTTCTCGCCCACACAGCCTCTTACGCCTCGGCAAAGAACATATTCACTGCGGGTGGAATCTCGCTACACACGTCCTGGCTTAATACCCTCCAATGCATGTACTCTCCACCATATGCTGTAAACACATAACCGCAGGTAGATTTCCTCGAGTCACTTATCCCTCGAAGTCCGAGTCCTGCGGAAACCAATGGTTTTTAAACTCCCACTCGGAATATACTAGCATATAATCTCTCGTTTCTCAGAGCATTTGGTATATGCTTTATCGCAATCCAAGAGCCTTTCACGGATCGATTGATACCGGCCATAACTCCCATCGTGATAATGTGAGTATCCGGCCCGGGTACATAACATGGCATACATGAGACTACCTACAAACCCGACATAAGGTATCCTACCACGTTTCTTTCTCGCTCGTGGAGTTTTTGGTGATCGCTTCCTTAGAAAGATGAATTTGGCGTCTAAAGGGTAAGGATCCCCTTTCGAATTTTCCCATGTTAACCCGACAAGAATTTTATCAATATAAGAGGCTTGAGATAGTGCCAACAACTTATTCTTCCTTCCGCCTCGTATAAGTTTGATTCCAAGCAAATATAGTCAAGCTCCCAAGTCTTTCATATCAAATCGTTTATGCAACCAATCTTTACACCCGACAACACTTGTCTACTGCTTCCGATTAACAATATGTCATCTACGTAAAGGACTAGAAAAAACTACCTTCGTGCTTGATTCTTTTAGAACACAAGGTTCATCAGGGCTTTTCTCAAAACCAAAAGAAGTAATGGCCTGATCAAACCCGATGTTCCATGATCCGGATGTCATTAAGTCCATAAATGGACTTTCGTAACTCGTATACCATGTGTTCTTTCGCTTTAGCTTTGAAACCCTTTCCCGGGTTGTCGATGTAGATGTCCTCATTTAAATTGCCATTTAAAAAGGTCGCTTTTGACATCCATCCACAAATCAGACCGAGACTAGCAAAATTACACTAAAAGAACTGATAGATTTAAGCATGGCTAATGCTTAAAAGGTTTCCTTCATAATCTATCCTCTTTCGGGTATATCTTTGCCAATTAATCTAGCTTTGAAGCGTTTCACCTTCCCATCCGATCCTCTTTTTTCTCAGGAATCCACTTACACCCTATTGGTTTTACCCCCTTTCAAGGTGCCCTACAAGAGACTCAGACTCGAATCTGGAATACATAGATTCCATTTCACGGTCCATGGCTTTGCCACTCCCGTACATCCACATCTTCCAAAGGCTTCTTTGTAATTGATGGATCATCTTCACTGTCAATAGCAATAACTTGGTAAGACTCGCCTTAGCAAGACATATCTCGCTTGTGCTTCCGCCGCCTTACTCTATCACTACGACGAAGCTCCACCGTGTCAGGGTTCATTGTTCCGAGCCTCGTAAAGGTACTAGTTCCTCTCAGACCGCTCTTCCGTCTCGTTCCACATGTATCGATCTGTTCCACCGGTTCCACTGCGTTGTTCACCTTCGTGTACATTTTCCCCTTGAACATGCTTGCATAGAATCCGGGGCAGTATTGTGAGGCCAAGACACCGGTGGAGCCCGCTTGTTTCGAAATGGTCAAGCTCCTCAAGAATTATTTTACTCTGGTTTGAAATTGCTTATATAGCCTTCTCCAAAAAGTCGCGGAGTACTCACAATAACCTTTATCCGAAGGACTATAAAATAGTCCACCTCCGCTCCTTTAGGTAGCCAACAAACATGCAAACCTCTCAGACGCGATTCCAACTTATTCGATCCTTTCTTAAGACATGTGCAGGAGCACCCTATATTCTGACATGGTTTAAACTAGGCTTGCGCCCTTCCACACCTGCAGGTGTCTTAGGGAAACCGCTTTTAGAAGAACTAAATCTCGTATATTACATTGCGTCTATGGCATATCCCCAAAACGATATAGTAGAGATGAATAACTAAGCATTGACTCCCACCATATCCTCGAAGAGTTCTATTTCTTCTTTCGCAACTCCATTTTGTCGGGGTGTTCCAAAGCCGATAACAAGGGAAACTATCCCCTCGAGTCAAGTAAGACTTAAACTCCGTATAGGTATTCACCACCCTACATCAAGCTCTTGATATGGAGTCCTAATGCTTTTCCGCTCAAATTTCTTATACTTAAATTTAGTGAGTTCTTAATTTCTTTTTGGCGCATTAGGTAAATATATCCATATCTTGAGTAGTCATCTCAGGAAGGTGACAAAATACTCATACCCTCCTCCGCTGACATTTATTGGTCCGCACACACGTATGCACCAATTCCAGCGGTTTGGTTGCGCTTATTATCCTTTGGCTTTAAAGGGCCTTTTGGTCATTTTACCTTCCAAACAAGATTCATACCGGTATGTGTTCAAAGTCTGGGGGTAGTTAAGATCCCACTTTTACTAAACCATGAATCCTATTAGGATTAATATGACCTAATCGCAAAATGCCAAAGGTACGTCTACTTTGAAACTTTCCTTTCTTGGCTGGGTGATCATGCTTATCAACACCTCAGTAATTAAACATCATAGGACATGTGGACTTAAATAATAAAGACCATCTGTATCAATCAATGGAGACAAATAACTCAAGTTGAACTTCTTATTGTAATAAAGGAATTAAATTCCACCGTTAAACCTTGTTCAGCCACCACGTAAATTAAATTCCTTTTAAAATCCTAAGACATATAAATTACCTTACTAAACATAAAGTCCTACCACATTGAAAATAATTCTACTTGTCCTAATGCTTTTAACTGAGACATGCCCCTCCATTTCAAGCCCTCAAAAACCTCTGCCTCGCTCCAACCAAGCTTAGCTTGTCCGAATCCACCGCAAAGAGTACTGCATATGGTTAGTGGCTCTCGAATCAATGATCCATTTATCATTATAATTTCCACTAAACAAGCTTTCAACCATTTAAATTACCTATACCTTGCTTTTGGCAACTGAGGGCAATTTCGTCTAAGATCTCTTCCGTCTGCAGATTGCCACTTGCCTTCTACTTCTTCATAGCTTGGTTTCGTAACCGCACCGACCTCCCGCTTGTTCTTATCTCTTTTCCCACCCTTAGTTTCTTTGGGTCAAAGTAGAACCCCAAATTACATGAAACACCGGGCCTCGACCCTCTCCGAAAGCCTCGGCACTTTCAAGTTCATGCATCAACTCGTAGGAGTTAGATCCATCTCTGCTCATATTATAATTAACTTTGGACCCCAGTAAAACGATCAGATTCAAATAAGAAATCACTTTGGACCTCGTCATTCCTTCATCCCCAACACTTCAAACCTTGATCGAGATGTGACATCATTTTCGCATAATGATCCCTCACACTTCCCCTACCATTCTAGTGTTCATTATAGCCCTAATCGCAGCCGCTTCTAAAGAACTCGTTGATCAGGCAAATATCTTATCGAGAGTCCTGATCATTTCCGCCCCACTCTCGAGATGAGATATCTCGTCCTTTCAAAATGACTAGCAACACCGGGGCAAGAATATAGCAAATGAACTCGATATATTTGTCCTTGTCCTAGCTATAGTCTTTCTGACTTGGTCGATGCATTTGCCGCGTGGCCTACTGGCTGTGTGCTAGGGACAAACTTCTTCGCTTTTTCAAAATCCAACAATGTACTGTGCTGGTTTTCCATTCACTATAATTATTTCCATCCATAGGCTTTTGACTCAAAATCATCGTAAGTGGGTTAAATGATGCCATTTTTCCTAAAAATACACACTAGTATTAAAACGTAATATCTTACAATAAACATAATCTTAAAATTTAGTTAATCCTAAAACTATTTTCCTGCTTATTGTAAATTATTTGGTTTCCATTATAAACACTTACGTTGGGCAAGATATTTATAACAAACTAAATTTGATCATGAAATGATTAGTATCCTACTAAGTTTGGTTCCTGTGAAAGATGGGGAGTCATGCCGACTACTTAAATCCCACCTCTGTATTTAACTTCCTAGATAATACATAATCATTTCACTCTAATTGTTTCAAAACTTTGGGCAATTTAATAAAATATCATAGCCTCGTCGAGGGTAATAATTAAATTAAGTTTGAATGTTTCTAAATATTGTTTTTAATTTCAAAATTATCTTATTATCCAAGATTGCCGACGTCAATGATCAATCTTTTATTAAAATTTTTGAAACTTAATCGAGGTCTAATCCAATAAAATCCAACCATGTTTATCCGCTGGGGCATCACATGATCATTTTATTATTGCATCTAATAATGGAGCCCTTAGGTTTAAAATTAATTAAATTAATTAAAACCTTCATCATTCAATATTTAAATAATAGGGATTTTCTAAAATACTTCAAAAAAAAAATAAAATAATTTTTCCATAATAATTATTAAACTAGATAATAGAATCATAATAATTATTATGCACATGTAATTACTATTGATGCAAATTTATATGGCACCACCTATTCTATATGGTACATGTTATCACATAAAACATGTTATAAGTATATAATTTAAAACCATTCACAAAAGCATTAATTAAATAACCCTAATCCATGGTTTTCCTAAAAATTAAAATTTAAGATATTACAAAATATCCTAAGGTTCTTTGGCCCACTATTTTAGCTTACAAAGGCATAAAGGCCCAAACTAAAATAAATTAAAACCCTAAAACCCAACATGTTCTAATTTGAAGGGTAGTAGGTCCCGCCATTCACCAAATCAAAACCGGCCCGTGGAAGAACCACCACCGCAGACGACGAGCCAAATCCGCCGGGTTAGCCGCTGTAACGACCGGGGCACGCCCTACGCCAAAGACTATCACCGAGCGAGGACCACGCGCTAAACTTCCACCGCCGCGTAGGCGTCGCGACGACGCTTTCTCGCACCGCCGATCCCGTCCGACGCCACAGCCTCCTCCTCCTCTAACGCTTCACTGGTCACGTCGAGACGGTGTCCAGATCTTCTCCTCCTACTTTCCAAATAATGAAGGGTGTAATGATTACAGATTTGAAATTTAAAATTACAACTATTTTTAATTAAAAATGTAAATAATAACAAACTGGTAGTTTAAACCTGATCTTACGACTCACCTCCTCGTGTTATAAACCCAAAAATTAATACAATCAAAATCTACCATGGATCTAGTGGCAAAACCATTAAAATAAAGACATCCGCCTCCCTTCCTTCCTTCCCTCCCATGAACAAAAACAGTAAAATTAATGTGTATCGACCATGCGATCTAACAAATAAATAGAACTTAGGTGCTATACTAAATCAACATCAAATTATATGCATTATCAATACCTAGATACACACATATCTAATCATAGCATGCTCGATACCACCAAGGAAAAATACACAATGTGGCATGATCTAGCAATATGATTAAACATGCAACTCGTATCTAAAATTCAATATTAAATAAAATTACCTATGTAGATTTGCAGATCCGTCAACTAGACTCAGACGCCCACCAACCAAGAATCTACACCACGATCTACAAAGAATAAAGACGCGAACCAACGATCTACACTGGCCCAACTCCATGTATCAAGACCAGACCGTCCGATCTTCCAGATCTATCAACCAAAATGTACTGACGCGCACAAGACAAATTTAATCGTGGACGTGAACTCGAACTTAGAACACTTAGAGAAACTGTTAATGTAAAAAAAATTCTTCTTTCTCGCTCGTATTCAAAAATGTATGAAAAAAAAACTCAAAGAGAAAACCTAAAACCCATTACATCAAGGAATAACTCGTTTCATATAATAAATTATATTTATTATAAATAACCGCTCATATAATAAATTATATTTATTATAAAAAACTGCTTCATATAATAAATTTATATTTATTATAAAATTTATAAATTACCTATACATATATTTGAGAATACTAAGTGGGACCTAAGAGTTAATATAATTAGCAACAACATGGTTAACCAAATCTTTGATTAACCATTTTTTTCAATTAACCATATATCAGTTTTTTGTTAATCATAATCAAAAAATAAATTTTCAATTTCATAATTATATGTTAAAGTTCAAATTACAATAATTATCATAAATACAATAAAAATGAATAAATTATAATAAATTCATTTCAATCCCCAAAGACTATATGTTTCATTTTGTGATATTAAATATGTCAAAAAAATGTCTTATATTATATATTTGTTGTGGTAAATTTTGAATTTCACACGAACATACAAAATATAAGCGTACAAACGTACCAAGAAATTAAAATATTTCCAATTTGAAATGGCTCGTATAATCAAATTTATAATCAAGCTATATAGGCTCCCTGGTTCTCTTGACAACTCTCCATAATCAAAGTAGAAAATGTTGTATAAATGGAAATATTGTAGGAATCAAATGTTGAAGAAAAATATTATATTTCCCTATGAATAAATGAGATAACACAATGTTGGAAAATTGAAAGACTTGAATGAAACTTGGAAATAGAATGATGGAATTGCTGAAGTAAACATTGGATTTCATTATAAATGAATGAAATAACACTATGCTAGAAAATTGAAAAAAACTAGGAAATAAAGTGCTGAGAAACTTGGTTGAAACTAGGAAATAACATGCTAAAATTGATGAAAGCTGGTTGAAAAATTAGGAATTGCTGAAGTAGATTGACATTGTTGAGTCGATTGATTTGTTAATTGGTTGATTTGTCCCTTGATATCTACTCCTTTTATAGACATCTTGACTTGCTGCCCAAGTCTCCATTTTCTCCACTCTCCCCACTTTTTGAAGCCACTACCCATGTCCTACATTAGGGAAGTTTGCTCCTCAAAGATTTCATCCACATCTCCACTAGGGAGGCTTGTTCCTCAAGGAAATTCCATTTCTACATTAGGGAAGCTTGTTCCTAAAGGAAATTCCACTTCTGCACATAACCACACTTCCTTTCTTCCACTTCTGATATTTGAGAAAAAAGCTTCGTTTAACTTCCAAAAAATTTTAAAAAAAATTAGAAATACCCTTATCTTTTTTTTGGGCTTACTCAAATAGATTTGGACCCCTTTTTATCTAGACTTTTACTTATAGGCTTGGGCTTAAGCCTAACCAAATACTGATCAAGCCAAATTTTAATTTGGGTACAAATAATTACCCCCGCATACATTGTGGTCTAAGGACGATATTGTATGTGTTAAAGCCTCAAAAAATATTCTTCTAAGCTTATTCTCAATCATAAGACCCAAAGTTCAACCGTCGGCCCATAATATAGGATTCTAAAAGTAAGATTGAGCAAAGTCAAATCAAATGAGAAGGTAATTGTTGATTCCCCAAGAGAGAGTTTCGAACACCTTGAGTTTCAAACCTCAGACCTTTGTACTTCTATCACCGCAAACTCCCGCGAGACAGCCATGTGCTCCTCTTTCTCCATCGTCTACTTTGTTTATAGGAAATAAGCAATCCCAAGGTTTTAAAAGTTTTGCTAAGACAAACAATCCCTTCCATTAGCCAAAGGAAACTGTTTCCACTTCTTTATTTGCCTCTTCTCTTCATCCGACGACTTCCCTTACTCTACCTCTCAGCCGACCTGTCACCATCTCACATCTCACCTCCGCCGATGCTCCTCTGCAATTCGACGTCACCGCTAATTCGCCGAGGATCAACACCTCTCACTACCGAACCCAACGCAGCTATCAATTTCAATCTTCCTTGCCGCCAACGTCAACACCACTACAATCTTCGATTTTTTCATCCGCCAACCTCCACAATCACTGCTCGTATCGATTTTCCCGGCCGTCGAACCCCATCTTGTCGCAAGTCTGCTGTTGTCGTCGCCGCTGAGGAGAAAGTCGACACCAACGTTGGAGAAGACGTCGCTAATAGAGAGGAAATCAACATTGTTTCTTCAATGATCATTGTCGTCGCTGGTTCTCAAACTGCCGACGCCGTTCTACTCCTTGCGTCGCCGACCTCGCCGCTCATCAATTTGTTGTTTTCGGCTCAATCAGTACACGCATAATAGATCTTTCTTAATCTGCATTTTGTTCGAGAATTCAAACAAAACGATATGATAAACATCTTTGATGCGAAAATTGCCTTTTGACAAGCAACCTCGGTAAGGATCTTTTTTTATATGAATTTTTCGATGCAACTTTGAAGGAAAATTTCCTTTGCTAAGTATTTTCACTACACTTTGATAACTATCCATGGATACAATTCGAAAATTTTTCTTTGATGTCGCTCGGCCATTTTGAAATGATCTTAAATGCAAATTTCGAAAATAATCTTGAATGCACTCTCAAAAAAATTCTTCTGAAGTCGTTCAACTATTACAAAATTTTTCTTAAGTGCAGATACCGAAAATCAACCTGTATGCACTCTCTCAAAATAAATTATTCTGAAATCATTCGACTATTGCAAAGATTTTCTTAAGTGCAAACTAAATGATTTTCGACAATGGTTTTCGATAAACTCTTCGATGATGCTTTCAAGAAAGGTTGAGTGTCATTTCACCTGAATTTGAAATTTTATTTGAAAGACCGTAGGTCATGCATTGACAAAGAATTTTGATTTATCTATTAGCTGAAACGAATTAAAGGTAACTTTCTAAGTAATTGCCAGATAGATTTTTACACTGTTGAACATTTCGCAGCTTTGCAGCCTAAGATTCATACTTTTGTCATGTTTGTAACTTTTCTTGGATTTATTTCTCTAGGAGTTCCTCGTGTTGGTTCAATGGCTTCCAACCCAAATTCCTCATCTTCACTGCTCAGGCCATTCCGACTCCATGTTCAGACTCCATAAGATATGATGGCAAATGATTATCCTGAGGCTCTTATGATTTCTTTCCAACTCTTGCTAGGTGGTCATTACCCAACATTTGTGTCAGAAAAGAAGGAGAATCTAATATATTCCTAGATGTATTTCCTGACTTTATCGGAGACTCACTTAACACTACACTACACAGGCGCACTTACAGTCATGACATTACATTAGTGTATCAAGGTGGCACTAGGCTTACCTTTAGATGTGTGTTGATATTTGTGGAGTGAATTGTAGAGAACTCATTGAACACTGCACAGGTGCACTTACAGCTATGACATTGCATTAGTGGACCAAGGTGGCTCTGGGCCTACATTTGGATGTGTGTTGATATTAATGGAATGATTATGTAGCTCTACTGTTGATTAAAAATGGTCTTTGGACCTACTTTCTTTACTTGAGAATATATATTGCGTATATCAAGTACAACATTTGAGAAATATGAAAAATAGTGGATGTAGTGCCTACTAATATATTGAACATGTGCCTTAGATTGACAAATTTATTTATTGGAAAAACAATGGTTTAAAAAGCCTACCAGATATATGTTTATCCAAACATAGAATAGAACAAGACACTATGCTAGAGAAAACTTTGAATGTTTGAGAAAACAATGGCTAAAAAGCTTACTTTTACCCACAACATAGAATAGAGCATTTCCCTAATATTGTCCCTTTAAAGGTCGTGGAATCGACCTAATTCTTTTTTGAAGTTTTTACAATTTTCCATATGGTAAGAAAATACTTCTTAAGATATTTCCCATTTGTGAACCTCTTGTGTGGCTCTCCTTGTAGGTTTGCTAACTAGTTTGCGTTTCAGGTAGTACTTGATGTACTTTGAAAGGTCTCTCCCAATTGGGAGACCATTTGCCCAATTCTCTGTCTTTGGAAACAACTGGCAATATAATCTTCCAAACAAGGTCGCATACTTCAAAAATTTATTTTACTAGAATCAACATATAATTGAAAGCTTGTATTCTTTTGTCATTTGCATATTCAAGTTCCATCATCATGGCCTCATTGTACTCTTGAGAAGTAACGCCATTTTGCCTAGAAACTCTTAGAGAATGCACTACTTCCATTGGGAGTACCTCATCTTATCCATAAGTCAGAGAAAAAAAACTTACCCATGTAGCACTCCTTTTAGAAGTCCTGTGGGCCCATAATGTCTCTGATAAAATCATGTGCCAATCTATAGGATTCTCCTTCAACATTTTCTCCAAGATCCATATCAACACTTTGTTGGATGCTTATACTTGTCCATTGGATTAGGCATATGTAGAAAGGAGCTTATCTCGATCAGATCCTGCATAATCCGCAAAGAAAGTAATTCATCTCTTCCCAATGAACACTGTCTTTGACTTTAGGATAGACTGGGAACTCTAAAACCTATGAATAATTTGCTCCTTGATGAACTGAATCACATCATTATGTTCTACTTTCTTTAATGGTATTGCCTCCAGCCACTTAGTGAAATAGTCTATAGAAACTAGGATGAAGTCTCTCCCATTTGATGATGCTAGATGAATCTTCCTAATTAGGTCCATGCATGGCCTATCCTCTGAACGACCATGGCTTTACTATTGGATGTAATTCAACAGTAGGGATCCTCTATATGCTTCCATATTTCTAGCACTGTTGACAACCTTTAGAGTATGTGATGCAGTCTTTTAGAATGGTCGGTCAAAAATAGTCGTGTCTTCAAATTAACCATCGCATCTTTACTACAGATTGATGGGTTTCACAAACTTTTTCATGAACTTGCTTCATAACTTCCATGCTGTTAGGGAAAGAAAACTTGAATAATAGCTCATCAAGTCCTTTTCTATATAGCTCTCCTCCCAATAGAACAAAATTATGAGCTTGAGCCTTCGTTCTATGGGGAACCCTCTTATTTGGATTCTCTAAACTATGTTCTCCAATCTCCAGCAATGTTCATGTCATTGATGAAGATATCTAGGTTGATCCCCCTCTTTAAAAAATCGAAGGGTAATTCTTCTTCTCTATCATGATGAGCTTATGGGTCAATTCTTCACCATTTTTAACACCATAGGCTATTTGAGCCAGTTCATCAGCCTCCCAATTTGATTCCCTAGGCACATGTTCAAATTCCACATTATCAAAGGAGTTTAACAATTGAATGGCAGCAATAAAGTAAGGTACTAAGAGAAAACTATTGCACTTATACTCCCCTGTTAATTGCCAAATTACCAATTGAGAATCTCTAATGACTCGAACATCTTTTGCCGCAAGCTCTAATAGTATCTCTAAGCCAATCACCAAAGCTTCATACTCGGCCTAATTGTTGGTGCATTCGAAGGCCAGATTGAAAGACAATGTAATCTTTACTCCCCTTAGGGAAATGATCACTACTTCTGCATTCGTTGAATTAATCAGATTTAACGAATGTAAATTTTGAAACAGAATGTTCATTATGCCTCCATAAATTCCTAGTTCCACACTTTACTCCATTCTAATCTCTAGAATGATGATCGTAGGAAATCAATGTTGGCCCTCGATTGATTTGCCATGAAAATAAACCAAGATGAATTATGACAAAGCAAGGGACCATTTACCAATCCTCCTTGTAATCAGTGGTCAGTTAAACATATACTTCATAAGGTCAGTCTGAGAAACCACATAGACTCGAGACTCACTGGCACGTCTCAATTTAGTACATACATATGCCAAACACATAATTTTTCAATTGGGGTATATCTTGTTTCTGTTGGATTTAAGACCCTACTCAAATAACATATAGCATGCTTATGACCTTTAGAATTGTTTTGTGTGAAAAGACAACCTATTGACTCATTTACTGCTAATAAATATAATTTAAGTGGATGACCTTGTATAGGAGGCATTAAAACAAGAGATTTAGAGAGGTACTTATTGATTTTTTCAATGGCTGCTTGATGTCGTTCCTCCCACCTAAATTCTTCCATATCTTTCAGCTTCACCAAGTCATAGAATTCCTTGGTTTTACCTACCAGGTTAGAGATAAATCTTCTTAAATAATTTACCCAACCTAAGAACTTTGTGAGTTCTTTTTCTTGTTTTGTACAAAGATTAGTCGGCTAAATAACTTTTGCTTTATTTTCTCCACTTTGATCCCTCTTTGGTGAACTAGGAATCCAAGAAAATTCTTACCACGAACTCTAAATGCACATTTGAGAGGATTAAGCTTCAAGTGATGATATCTCATCCTTTCAAAGTTTTTCCGTAGATGATCTGCATGCTCATTGACTCTTTTAGATTTAACCACAATATCGTCAATGTATACTTCCATGTGGTAGCCAAGCTTGTCATGGAAAATGGCATTCATTACTCTTTGGTAAGTTGCACCTGCATTTTTTAGACCAAAAGGCATGACCAGCCATTCAAATGTCCCTATAGAACCATGACATCTAAAAGCGGTTTTAGTTATATCTTCTATTGCTATTAAAATCTGATTATACACATAGAAACCATCCATAAATGACAACAATTCATTAGTAGCAGCAAAATCAACTAACATGTCTGTAATAGGCATCACATACATATCCTAGGAGAAAGTAACTTAAATCAAAATCCACACATACCCGGTTTTCCATTTTTCTTCATATCACATGAACAATGCTGATAATCATTTAGCATACCTTTGTAGGCTTAATGAATTGGCCTTCAAGAGTTTCTTAATTTCCCTCACCTTCACTTTACTTCCTTCGAGACTCTTCTAAGTGGTTGTCGGGAAATGACAGAAATTCGAGCCTAACGGGAAGGCGATGTTCCACAAGGCCCCTATCCAATCCTGGCATTTCATCATAATTCCAAGCGAAGCAAGCATTAAATTTTTGCAATAGTGATATGATCTATTCTTTCAAGTTAGTAGGTAAGAGATAACTGATGTAAGCAATCCTTGGCTCTTCCATAGTGTCGAGGCTGACTTCTTCCACATGATCATATACTTGAAGCTTGTTGTCTTCCATTTTAGGAGAAGCTTGCTCTAAATCTTAAATCTTAATTTCTTCCTTTTCTTCATATGATTCTTCTTCATAAATCACTTCAGCTTCACAAATGTCTTAGAACTGTTCTTCTACAACTTTTTCAGTAACTTGCTGCATTTGCATTCTGAATGTCGCACCTACAACGACCACATTCTCTTCATGAGAATACTTAATCATTGACCTCTTTAATGATTGGCCCCTTTATCGACCTAAAAAGCGTGATAGTAGTTGTCTTAAGAGGTTTAGCGGATTGGTCTTGAATTTCACCAGTATCTCTTGACGCTGTGTATATTTCTCTTAGAGCACCATCCTTCTTCTTGCCTTTGAATTTTATTCGACCAAACTCTTGTCATAGTAACTGGCCTCAATAGAATCTGAAATTGCAATGAAAGGTTATTTGTCTACCCATACTACTTCTACTTCATCACCTTTCCAAAACAGTAAAAATTGGTGAAAAAGGGACGACACACACCAATTGGCATGAATCCAATCTCTTCATAGTAAAACATTGTAATTAGCAGTACAATTAATCACAAAGAAGGCTAATAAGGATGTCTTACTACCCACAATGTTGTCAATAGGGAGTACGCCCAAAGTCTTAGAGATTTCCTAAATGAAAGATGATACAGACATTTCTATTTCAATTAGGTCCCTAATGCCTCTTCCTAATGCTCTCAACATTCTTAATGGCATCACATTTACTATTGATCCAATATTCACCAATACGTTGCACACTGGTTTACAATTAAAGTGTGCTCTCACATAGAGAGGTCTTATGTGCCTTGTCATTTCCATAGTAGGTTTTTCCTAGCATTCACCTTTGGGTTCTCGTTTCCCAGAGAATTGAACAAGTGATTGACCCTCCGACTATGCTATTTCTCTACTAGAGAATGTTCTTTCTACCTCTCTGGGTGAGGGTTCCCCTCCATTTTTTTTGACTTGAAGAAATCTGGTAAAGTTAAAGAAATGGTAGAACATTTCAAAAAAATAGGAAATGTACCTATCAGAATAGTTCTCAAATCCATCTCTTCAATGGACTCATCATCTTCTGTAGCCTTCCTTTCAAATTGGGTTTTCTTCAGAGTAGTCCTCATAATTAGTGCCCAAAAAGTGCTATTTTGAGCCCTATCCAAGATAGGTTTTGAGTGCTTTTTGCGCACTAATCATGTCAATTAAGCCAATTGATGTGTGCAGTCCACTTAGTACCACTCTGATGCTATTTCGAGTTTGTTCGGGTACTTGCAGGTCTTTGAGTACCTCAGCCATTTATGCTGAAGATTTGCGGTGTTTTCAACCATCAAAAATGAAGGAATTTGAAGTGGATTTTGAAGGAAAGTGGGATGCAGTGGCAAAAAGGAAGATGCAGTGAGCAATGCAGTGAAGCAGGAGCAATCCCATGAATTTCGCTATGATTGCGAAAAATTTAGTCGATTATAAAATTTTCGCAATCATAGCGGTGGGCCTCGCAATCCTAGCGAAATCGGGAAATTTCGCTAAGCTAGCGAAATTTCGTTAGTCAATGAATTAACCAATTCCCCGCTATCTCACATAATTTTCGCTTGAGGCTAGCTTAACTCCCCCGCATTACAAATTTTGCTAGCTAGCTAATCACTGCTGATAGCGAAATTTCCTAATTTCATTATCTCTATAGAATTCGCTAAAGAAGCTAAAATTCTCGCTATGCTAGCGAAACCCCCGCATAGCCAAATCTGCCGCCTCGTGATTTTGTATATTTGATCCTAAACGACCACGTTCTTTGATGTATTACCATTTTAGCCTGGTGTAATCTCATATTTTAGGTATTTTGGTAGTTTCACACTTCAAGTTGTACTTCCATATAACCTCCAATATTTGCAACCCGCCAACCTTCACAAAAAGCTCCCCAGCTTCACTCAGGCCTCATCTGTCTCTCTCTCCTCTCTTCACATGCTACCAAAACACCTCCCAGACACAACCCAAGGACACGCGGTTCCCTCCCCAAGGAGGGTCACCGGTGGAGGCTCGAGGCAGCCATGCCCTCTCATTTATCACACGCATTTATGAGCACAAGCTCCCGTATCTCAAATCCCTAGGTTGAAACTCTCGGATCCGGTACTCGCTAATGTATTTGGCAAGCTTTGTGGTTACAAAGGGGATGTTTAATCTTAGATCCATCACATCCACTTAGTCAGTCTCCCATTAGTTGCCGTAGGTTGCCTCTTTCTTTCGAGGCCATATGCACACCTGTGAAGGGACTTGAATGCTCAATGAATGCCATATCTCATGAGGGAGCACTCAGGTTTAGTTTTAGTGCCAACCAAGGTCCGTTTGGGAAAAGACGATAGTCATTATCCCTAACGCGAGAAACAAACCCGAGGGCATGAATACACCTTAAAAATCCAATCCAAGACCTAAGACTCAAGTCTTCTTTTCTAAATCTTCCTTTAATTTATTCGCAGCTTACAACCATCCAACCAACGCTTTTGAACAAAACCCAAAACCAAAGAGAAAATACCATTTTCAACTCAACCAGAATTTCTCATTTCCCACGCAAAACCCATCCCCGTGTTCGACCCTGCACTACTCATACCCGCAAAGAGCTCCCGCCACAGTAGGACACCAGATACAAATTTTCATGGATTCAGTCCCACCATAAAATAATCAACGCTGCTGTCGCGACAGTCTTGTTTAGATAAGAGTCGCCAATCGGCATTCACATCACAGTTTATAAAATCCACATCTGATTTATCAGCTTTTTTCCACTTCACCCATCTGCATTCAAATTCTTCCTGTTAACAAATTTTTCTTTGCTTCCATCTAGTCAACCAAACTTTCTCGTTAGTTTGTTTGGCTGTTTCCGCCGAATTGTAATGTGTGATAAATATAAAATGGATAAGAACACCGGCAGTAAAGCTTAGAGAGGGTGATCACGTGACAGAATGTGGCTTCTCAAATTGATCCTCACAGCTTGCTCAAATGGATTCCACAGAGGAACAACAGCCGTGAGCCTAGGGAGCCCACGTGTTATCGATCCATGAGGGATCACATACACTCCACCAGGTGAGTGCACCCTCATGCATAATCCCCCGCCGATGGTGGCAAGCCAGACCCCATTCTAAGGCCCCTACTTCCCTACATTCCATGGCATGGAGAATGAAACCCTTGGTAACTCATAAGGAGTTTTAGGAAGTATGCACCACCTTCAAAGAAGTGCAAAGGACATGAGCTCTTCAAGTTGTTTTCCATTGACCCTAAAGGACAAGGCAAAATTTGGCTAAATGCATTAAGGCCAAGAACCATATGAATTTGGGAGAGTCAGCAGTGCACTTCTAAAAAATTCGCTCACAAGACAACAACTTGAAGAGGCAAATTTACACATTTGCTCATGATGGTGAGAGGTTCTACCAGTGCTGGGAGAGATTTATGGAGACTATCAGTGCATGCCCACACCATGGGTTTGATACATGGATGCTGGTGAACCATTTTTATGATGGAATGTCCCCTTCCATGAAACAATTATTGGAAACTATGTGAGGAGATTTTTGGAGTAAAAATCCCATGAGGCAATGGACTTCCTCAATTATGTGGCCGAGACCTCCATACCGGGATGAGCCAAACCCAAGAGAAGGCATGATTCAGTTTACTCGCTGAACTAAAGAGTGAGGTATGTATGCCTCTCTCCGAAGATATGGAGCCGAAAGCCAAGGTATCTACCTCGCTAGAAGATTGGAGGAATTAGGAAAGAAAAAGAGTCCATGAGGTGCGTGCAAAGGATCAAAGCCATGCATTGTGTCAAAATTGTTTCAACTGGCTACCCACCACTCACCTGTGAGAACTATGTCCAAACCCCATTTTGAGGATGCAAATGTGGTGGGCCAAAACAAGCCACAAACAAATGCTCCATATTTAAGCAACACTTACAACCCTAATTGGAGGGGCTCACCTGACCTTCGAAACCTCAACCTCCCGTATATGTACCCCCAGATAATGTGCCACAGCTGAAAGATTCTACCACCACTTCACAAATTTCAAATAAGCACCCACCTCCTCTCCCGCTGAGTGTTTATCAGAACTGGAAAGGCGCAGGGGGGAACCGTGGAGGAGCAAAAGGCATCAATGCTCACTGAAATAAAAAATGAAAATGTAGAAAGCTCCTTTGAACAAGAGGAATAGGGATGGCCGGAAAGTAGCCTAATCGAAGAATCGACAAATAAGAAAATCCACATAACAAGAATTTGGAAAAATCACGCTAAGATAGGAGGTTCCTTCTCAACCATCGCCAAATCCAAGGGGAGTCCATTGAATCAGCTATTCCAAGAACTCTCCCAAAAAATGGATGAAGTTGAAGCTGTCATTACCTAAGAAGTGGAAAAGAGGCGATCAGCCAATGCCCAAGCTCTGCTGATGAACTTAAAAGGGAAGAATCGTGGTTTCATAACACATTTTCTGGCTGAGGACTCAATGAAGCACTCCGTATGCCACTCCATTTCCCCAAGCATTAAGAAGTAAGAAGAAGGCATCCTCACAGTGTGCATCCTAGAAGTTCTAAGGTGTGAAGGCCAACATACCCCCTTTTGGACATCATCAAACAAGTCCCTGCCTATGCAAAGTTTTCAGTGATCTCCTGCATAATCAAAAGTGGTCGGGTACTGATAAAAGGCATTCTTAACTCCTGAACAAGTTAGCTCCACTCATCCATGTGCGACAATGGTGAAATACAAGGATCCAGTGGACCCCAACATCCTGGGCCAACATTGAGGAACCCGCATTGACAAAGCACTGTTAGACTTGGGTGCTAGTGTCAACCTACTACCATACCGCTGCATGCGCTAGGTTCGGGAGAGTCAAATGCCAACCAACATCACCCTAACTCCAGCCGATCGCTCTGAAATACCAAAAGGGATAGTGGAGGATGTTGGTAAAAGTAGATAAGTTCTACTATCCGGTGATTTCGTGGTTCTCTATTACTGTGACCGGAGGCAAAAAGTACTAATCAAGTGCCCATTATATTGGGTAGCTATTTCGCCACATCAAACGCCATTATCAATTGTGAGAATGGGGTCATGCAATCACATTTGGCAACATGACACTGAGCTCAACATTTTCCACTTTAAGCAACAAGCAAAAAACCAAATTCGAGGATGATGGGAGCAAATTTGATGAAGTTTGCTCCAGTGGCACACGTAGGAAGGCATGATACTAACAAACATCAGGAAGAGAATTGATGGAGAACAATGAAGGCTTACTTGAAGAATCCACCATTCCTCTCAAGAATGGCCAAACATTGCCACTAGAGACTGTGCTGCCCAAAACAAATGGAGCCGAAAGCATGAAGACACTGTAGAGCACACACCATCGCATGCGCGAGGAGCTTCTCCTACTGTAATCTCCCTCCTTGAGATCCAATGGCTACAAGACCGGGAGTGGTTCTCGCAGAACTGAGACCACTCAAATTTTTGTTGAAATTTTTACTTTATATTATTTTAAGTCTTAATTTGGGTTTTTAGTGGTGCGACTACTTTTACTCTATTTTCTTTTCAAATATTTTCGTATTTACAAGCTTATCTTATCACAATTTTTGTTTTGAAATGTGTTGCGAGTTGCGCAAGTGTGGAAAATTCCATTTTCCTCCTCGTGACATGCAGCAAAGGCAGTGCACTGCTCACCATGCCATTCTCCCCGGGGTTCAAACCGCTCGTTTCATCTTCTGCTGAGGTACCATTACGCTTTCTTTTTGAAAAAGTTGATAATTGTGAAATATATCGACATAGAAATATACCATGCAGCCTACATTTTTCTACACTTTTAAGCAAACTATTCTCGTACTTATATTTTGCATTTCTACTCTAGCCTTTAGTTGAAAAATTAGCCCGTATGTTACCTTAAAATGTTAGAGCAAATTCCATGCATGATTTAGTTTTGGTCGATTGAGATTTGACATATTTCAACCTCGAACTTTCCTTTAAATGATTCACCTGCGCACTCCGGGTTGTACCAATAGGTTGAGTAGCTATATACCTCTTCCCGCAGCTTTCTAATGACCTTAAATTTGTTGTGACCCATAATAGGTTTTGTTACCCATGTATGAGACGTGAAGTCTTCAAAGGAAAAAGAAAAAGCGAAAGAAAAAAGAAAGAGAAAGAAAAATAAAAGTCGTGCTTTGCCTTGAGAGCAGAACCGCGGTCGAGGGTATATGGCGAGAAAGCCTTTAAAGCCAGGTTCCCTAAACCTTCATTGGTGAGAGTCATCGTTTTAGTGTTAGATTTTTGCGGTGGATAGGTAGAGTTTAGCGTGTTGTAGGTGCTCAATTCTCGAAGTCATTCGAGTCCGGGGTGAAGCACAGTGAGTTTATTAGTCAAGTGATCCTTTTGGCTTGGTGCCCTAAACCTTAGTGGTTGGGAGTCATCGATTGGACTTGGATTACACGGACTTTGGTGAAGTCGAGGTTTTTAGCGTACACCACTACATAGCAATCAAGGAAGAAATAGGCGTCGCTAGCCCTATTTGGAATTTGATCGACGGTTTAAGGCCATGGCGTAGCTAGGTTGGGAGGAATAGCTTTGCAATTTATTGGCTCAAGCCCGGTTACCTTGGGAACAATTAGATACGGTGAAATTCAGGTTGATTTCCTTGAAATTGGCATTGCCCTAAAACTTGCTCTTGTATGGTTTATGTTCTCTCATGTCGGTTTTCATACATGGTGTAAATTATTCATGCTAAAAGTAAGGCTTACCTGTACATACACTTTTTGAACCACATATACTTTTTGTAAAATCACGGCATGCATCCCATTATTGTTTTAGCATTGCTAAGGGACTAGCAACGTGTCGGTTGAAATTGTGATTAGTGCCCAAAGTGCTATTTGAAACCCCTATCCAAGATAGGTTTTGAGTGCTTTAGCGCCTTAATCATGTCCAATTAAGCCAATTGATGTGTGCGGTCCACTTAGTACCAGTGCCATTTCGAGTTTGTTTTTGGGTAATTTGCGAGTCTTTGCGTGCCTCGACCATTTATCTTTGAAGATTTGCAGTGTTTTCAACCATCGAAAATGAAGGAATTTGGAGTGGATTTTGAAGGAAAGTGGGATACGGTGGCAAAGGAAGATCATTAGGCAATGCGGTGAAGCCGGGAGCAATCAGGAATTTAGCTGTAGTTGCGAAAATTTATTTGGGATTACGAAAATTTCTAATCATGTAAAATTTCCCAATCCTGCGAAGTGGGAAATTTCGCTAAACTAACGAATTTCATTTAGCTAAGCGAAAATTCTGTGCTAGCGAAATTAACGATTCGGTATCTCACCTCTAATTTTCACTAGGCTAAAGCGAAATTCCTTTGTTGATAAGCGAAATTTCTCAATTTCGCTATCTACGCTAAATTTCGTAAATTTGTGAATTTCGCTGAACTAGCGAAATTTTAAGCTGAACTAGCGAAAACCTATACTAAGCGAAATCCCCTGTATAATGAGTGCCCCTTTGTGATTTTGTATATTTGATCCTGCTTGACCACGTTTTGATGTATTACCATTTGCTTATATGTAATCTCATATTTAGGTATTTTGGTAGTTTCACACTTTGGGTTGGCTACTATATAAACCACCCACAAGCTTGTAACCTAAGCAACTTTTCATTTGTAAAAGTTTCCCGCGACTTTCATTTAGGGTTTCATTGCTCTCTTCTCTCTCTTCTTTCTTTCATTTTCGGCTCTTGAACGTAGGGATAATGACTCAAGGGATGCTTAGCCAAAGCCCTTCACTGAAGGGAGGGTCAGCGGTGGAGGTTTGGAGGTAAGTTTTCATGCCCTCATTTATCACCTTTGCATTTATAGACATTTAAGCTCCTGTATCTCACCTACCCCAGGTTGAAACCTCCACAGATCCAGCCTCATGATGTGTGTTGGCAAGCTTTGTGGTTCACGAGTGGATGCTTAATCTTAGATCCCTTGTCATCCACTTAGTTGTCTCCTGACCAGTTATCGTAGGTTGCCTCTTTGAGGCCATATACTCTTGTAAGGGACTTGAATGCTCAATGAATGCCATATCTCATGAGGGAAGTAATTTGGGGTTTAGGTTTTGAGTGCGAATCAAGTCAGGTTTAGGAAAAGACTATAGGTCATTATCCCCAATGAGAAAACAAACCCTAGGGCATGAATACACCTTAAAAATCGATCCGGTGACCCCGAGACTTCAAGGGTCTTCTTTTTCTAAATTTTCCTTTGAATTTATTTGCGGTTTTACAACCATCCAACTCACTTGTTTTTTGAACAAAACCCAAAATCCAAAGAAATACCATTTTCAACTCAAGCGCACTTCTCATTTCATGAAGAAAACCCATCAAAAGTGTTAGACCCTAGACCATTGTTATCACTGCGGTAGCCTCGTGCGGCGGAGACACCTAGGATACAAATTTTGTTGATTCCTATAGCCCTACTGTGGCATGAATCACCTCACTTCTTATCTCAGATTCTTTGCTTCTTTTGGCTTTCCATGTGGCATTTCTTCAAGTAATTGCCTTTTTTCCATAGCTCTCAGTCTTTGCATACTTCTTTTTTGAGTTCTAATGCGCGTTTTGGGCAAATTTATTATGCTGCACCATATGCCACTTTTGTCCAGGTGAAACATGAGGAGGGCCAACAAACCTAGGAGGTATTTTCCTCCTTGAAGTGTTCATGCCTTTTTCCTCTAGAAAAGTATGTCCTTCTTTTTGGGCTATTCTTTCGCTGAGGATTTCTCCTTCTTAATTTCCTGTTCTGAATGGTATGAATACCTTCCATTCTTTTTCTTTTCTCTGGCTATAGACATTCTTCTTTTTGCTGTCAATTCATCCTTATGAACAAGATATTGCCTAGTAATCCATACATTTCTTATCCTGCAATAGAAGAAAATCTCTCATCCTTTGCGTGCAACATTGCCCTCAAATCAGTAACAGCTGTGTTGAATGAAGCCACTGGTGGAAATGGATCTTTATCAATCACCATGGCCTTCTTTTTCTCAGGGAACTTCAGTATTCTTTATTGATTCTGTCCTGAATAATATTTCTGAAACTCCAACAAGAATTAGTACCACGATTCCAAGAGTTATGATATTTACAATATAGTTCCTCTTTGCTAGGGAGTTGGTGATCCTGAAAAAATATGATGAATTTTTCCTTCAATAGAAAATCAAAGATTTCCTTAGTCTTTGCCACATCAAATGTATACTGCACTTGTGTATTAGAGGTTTGCGACTTCTTCTGTAAGTCAAGTGCTTTCTTCACCAATAGAGGGTAGATGAATGAAATTTGTACTTAGTAGATAATACTCTTTTGCAATTTCTTTAGAATTCACTTCCTGACAGTAAGTTCCCATGGAGGTCTTTCTCCATTGACTTTCTTACTTAAGTAATTCGTCATACTCTGTTACCTTAGCAGTAAGCTCATAATAGTCTCTAAACTCCATACCTTGAAATTTCTTCCTTAACTCTATATCAAGTCCCCTTTGGGCCATCTTCACGTACTTTGTTTCTGGGAGATGAATTTTGCATCAATTCCTTATTCTTTTGAAATGAGTAGTGAATGACTCTGCTAATTCACCACCCCTTAGGGTTACCCTTGATAATTTTGCTATGCAAATATCAGGTTCAGCTTTGAAGAATTGTGTGGAATTGTCTCTCCATTTCCTACCAACTCATAATCGAATTCCTTAGCAGTGTTGCATACCAAGTAAAAGCAATTCATGTTAATGAGTTAGGAAATCACCTGAGTTTGAAATAAGGGAAATTCTCATAGTTAGCCAATTCCCCACGCTGCACTATGAATCTAGCCACATGCTCCAAGGTGGATTGTCTATCTTCTCCAGAGAATAAAGAGAATTCAGAAATTCTATACCCCCTTGGATAAGATTTTCTCTATCTATTGCTTCTCGATATGGCTGGTAGAGTTCTAGGCGATAATTTGCCTAAGGCCTGACCCATATAGCTCCTGTACCACCTTTCTTATTGCCTTCAAGTCTGTGGTGGGGATGGTTGCATAAAAGGCTGGGGAATTTGCTTCTCTCTATTAGTACCTACCCATAAAGGTGGTTGAATAGTGCCCTCCATGCCTCCAACTAAAGGAAGTGGCTCATTGTAGGCTCTAAGTTGTATAACTGGGTTGGTGTTAACAAACAATCTTTGAGGAGCCATTATTCTAACAGGATTAGAACGTTCGCCATTGAAATTTGTCGAAGTTCCATCTTCTTTCCTATGGGGATGAAGATAGCGATTTTCAACATGTATAGGTGAGTGGTGAAATCCACCTGCTTCCTGAAAATTCCTAAGGTGCTCCCCCGAGCTCTTCAAATAGTTATTTTATAGGTTGAGAAGCAACTTCTTGTCTCTGTTGTCCAACAATCTTTGAGATTGCCTTCAAGATAGTCCCTTGTGACTAAGATTGTTGCTCTTGCTCTTCTGCAATTGCTTTAGCTCTCTCGGTTGTTGTTTTGGCCTTTTCACCGGCTAGGCATACTTAGACATGACTTTAGATTTCTTAGCCAAAAATTTGATTTGTTTGGCCTGAGCCTCCACTTATGCGACCATTATATCATCAAAACGTTGTCTAACCAATGTATTATGTTTCTTCAGTTTGTCAATCATTGCCTAAAACTCAATAGCATTAGGTACATGAGTATCATCATCCACATTACCTATGCCTGCTATCAAGACCAAATGATATATACAAATTTATAACACTGCTACCCAAGAACTATTACATAATCCTCGGCAACGGTGCCAAAAACTTGTTGACCAAAATTAAGGTATGTATAGACCAAATTTCTGCCACTATTACCAAAGGAATATTATCTAATCCCCGACAATGGTGCCAAAAACTTGTTAAGACCAATTCTCATGTGTATGAAAAGATGGAATTGTTCTTTCTTTTGAAAATGACTCATTTAAAATTTGTGTTTGTGGTTTAGATCCTTTGCAGTGCCGCAGTCGTACAAGTAATAAAGTGAATGTTAAGTCAAATATCGTTCCCCACGATATGATAAATCAAAAGACCTTTACTACAATTATAAGATCATTACTATTTGAACTCCTTGATATGATGATAAGAAGCGAAATGTAGTCTTAGACTGAAATCTTAAATGTACAAAAGTAAAGTTTAATAAAATTAGGATTGAGGATTCACTGAGTAAGGCAAAATTGGACATGGATCAATTAATAATAATCAATTTCTGCATCATTTCGATTCGTAGCTCAAACATCAATTGGAAAACTAAGTTTGTCAAAGATGCAAGGTAGTATAGTTTGGATTTCTCCCTTAACCATACTTTTCAATGATTAAATGTTCATATTCATTTCTGAGACATGATTCTAATCAGTTACTTGTAATATATAACCCTCTTTCTAAGATTTAAGTATTTTTCCTTTCGGTACTTTACAATACTCAGATGTAGGACTAAAGAATTCTTGTCCTCATAGACGAGGATATTACAAAGTATTACTCCAGTTTGATTGACCTTATCATCCTACACTTTTTGATGTAGATTTCCATCTCGCGATTAGATCTCGGCTAACACGGGATCGGAATCGATTCATCGAGAAAGATAGAGACCTACAGTGATTAAGCGGATACTTCATTCAACCTATCTCAACTTATAAGTAAGTTGATGATTTATCTGATAATCCTTGAGAAGTTCGATTAGTTCCATAGTATTGATCTCTCGCCACACAAGAACTGACTCACCTGCTCTCAGGAAACTCCATCTCTGTGTCACTCAAAGGGCCTCTTGGAAATCAGAGTGATATACAATACCTTGCATTGGGTACACGGTACTAGTACTGAGAACAAGTAAATTCATAAACAATACCAATCAAATAAATTTAAGAATTCTAATTAAAGCTTTCTTCCACCTTTTGCGTAAAATGACTATCATGATGACCCATTTCCAATGAGCTTAACTTTTCAAAATTGGTTTACTCATATCGGTGACTAAGCGTCGGAAAAGTCCTTGAAATCATAAACGGTAAAAATAAATGAACTCCATAAACCTTCGGCATCATTTAAATCAAGCGATAAATGAAAAGAAAAATTTATAAAGAAATACCCGGCCGCGAAGCTACATGATACAATACCCAAATCCTAGAAAATTAATTACCTGGAAATACTTACTAGATGCGTCCATTTTATAGACTTTCCAATGTTGGGCCGCACTTCGTGGTGAATTTATGGATCCTAAAGTTTGGCCCAAATTGGTCGCTTTGTCACAACATAAAAAAATTATGTCGCAACATAGCTTTAAATCCTTGTAGCTGGCCTCTGTCGTGGCTTGTAATCTTCTATCGCGACTTTACTTCTAAGCTTTTACTTGAGTTCTATAACGATAGACTTTGATACTGTCGCGACAGAACTGTGGTCTAGTAGTCTTAATTGTGTAGCAACATGATTGCTTTGTGTCTTGACACAAAATCTGTTTGCAGTCAGCTTCTTATGTCCTCAGAAGCTTTTGGATCTATCGCGACATAGTACCACTGTTACGATAAACATTTCCTCTTTGCTTTGTCTACTCTACTCCTTTGAATAGGAGTTTTCTATGTCTCGCGACAAATATCTCTTTGATTCCTCAATCGTTTATGTCGCGGTAGAAAACCTTATGGTTGCACCAGAGATTGTTCTCTTGTTCTTAGTTACTTGTTGAGCTGTTGGTTGCGACATAGAAATCCTTGTTACGACATAGTTGCCTTGGCTCATCTCAGTTCTTCTTCAGTTTCTGTCACGACATAATTTCATCCTTCCATAGCTTTTATTATCGCAACATAAAATTTCTATGTTGCGACCGAAATTCTACTTTCAATGATCGTTTCTATGTCACAACATAAACTTCTCTGTCACCATTCTTCTTGTGTTGCTCTTCAAAATCCTGTCGCAATATAGAGTTCACTCTTCTCATGTTTAGTTTGTCATGACATGGTTTATCTTTGTCACCATCGAGTCGTCGCTGTGTTGTAAACTCGGAATGCTATGGCCAGCGATGGGGTTTTACGTGTTCGCGATAGAAAACCCTTGAGTGGCTTGGTTATGAGAACTTTGTCATAACATAAAAATTCTTGTCTTAGTGACTTATGTTCTGGAGTCTTGATATTTTTACGTCGCTGACAGAATTGTCTTGTTCACAGTGAGTTCATCCATTAGTCTTGGCTTTATATTTGTGACATGGGACGCAATGTCAGGCATAATTCCTTCACTATTTACCTTAAGTATGTCACGATAGATTTCAGGGTTATCGTGACGGCTTTCTTCAAAATCTTCTTAAAGTTACAATGCATTGACAAAACTTCTGATCATGACTAGAAAGCTCTTTTTTATTGAGTTGACTAGTCTTTGTTGCGACATAGTTTCTTTGGCACACTTGCATTTATTGTCGCGACATAGAAAAGTGGGATTTAGGCAAGAAAGCGCTGCTTTCATCTTTGCTTCTTTTACTGCTTTGGGTTATCTCATTTTCAATAATTGCACCTTAAAACACAAAGTTGATGAATATTATATATTTTAGCATAAAAATAGATCTTAAACTGTTAAAAACAAGCCAGAAAAATGAATTAAAAATAGATGAATTTTAGACTCATCAGGTTCTTGCCCAATTGGGTTATCTAATGCATATTCCTCTTAGAGAAAATTTGCTACATTTCTCTCAACCGTGGTTGGAATGGGTCCTTCTTGTGATGCTTCTGCAGCATCAAATATTGAGTCCTAAGACTAAAAAATGATTTTATTTCTCAACTTTTGTGGCATCTTCAAAAAAGATAGGTCCCATCGGGTATGCCAATGATATGATGTGGTGAATTTTTAATTTCATACGAACATACAAAATACAAGCGTGCAAGCGTGCTAGGAAATTAAAGTGTTTCCAAACTAAAATAACTTGTAAGATCATACCTCTAATCAGGCTATGTAGGCTCTTTAGTTCCCTTGACAATTCCCCAAAATCAAAGTAGAAAATGTCATATGAATGCAAATATTGCTAGAATCAAATGATGAAGAAAAATATTAGACTTCCCTAGGAATTAATGCAATAACACGATGCTGGAAAATTGACAAACTTGAATGAAACTTGGAAATAGAATACAAGAATTGCTAAAGTAAACATTGGACTTCACTATAAATGAATGAAATAACACTGTGTTGGAAAATTGATAGAAACTTGGCTGAAACTAGGAACTAAAGTGCTGAGAAACTTGGTTGAAACTAGGAAATAAAGTGCTGAAATTGATGAAAGCTTATTGAAAAGTTACGAATTGCTGAAGTAGATTGACATTATTGAGTCGATTGATTTGTTGATTTGTCCCTTGATCTCTGCTTCTTTTATTAACGTCTTGACTTACTGCACAAGTCTTGATTTTCTCCACTCTCCCCACTTTTTGAAGCAACTGCCCACATCTTCCATTAGGGAAGTTTGTTCCTCAAGGATTTCATCCACGTCTCCACTAGGGAAGATTGTTCCTTAAGGAAATTTCATGTCTGCAAATAACCACCATTCCTTTATGTCACTTCTGATATTTGAGAAAAAACTTTGTTTGACTTCTAAAAAATTTAAAAAAATTTAGAAATGCCCTTAGGCTTTTCTTTGGGCTTACTCAAATTGAACTAAGCCCCTTTTTATTTGGACTTTTACTTATGGGCTTGAGCTTAGGCCTTTTCCAATACCGGATCAGGCCAAATTTTAATTTGGGTGCAAACAATATTGCTATGTACTACTAATATAAGTATGTAAGCATGAAATCTGGTGCATAATGTCTTTCTCTAGTTTCAAAAGCAAACACTATATCAAAATATTAATATAACATGTCAACCAAAAAAATATTATTATAATATTCACAAAATTTAAGAAACTATGAATAATAAATTATATGATATGTATATGGAATTTAAATTATACGACAATGTTGACCTATATATAAATTTATTTCACAATATTATATACACTATATATATATATATATATATATATATATATATATATATATATATATATATATAGTGCATTTTATAATTTTAATATAATATTAATATTTTTTGGCCCACCGATTAGTTACTTAGAAACCATAGTTTATTTATTTTGTAAACCTAAATCGAAACCGAGAATTTTATAAACTAAAAATCAAAACCTAACCAATCAGTTTGGTTAACCTATTTTTAGGTTTTTTGGTTTCTTAGTTTAGTTCGATTTTTAGGTTTTACTCACCCGTAATCAAGCTGAAAGTTGAGCATGTGGACATTTCCAAAACATGTTTAAAAATATAAAAAATGCATTAAATAAAACATCTCAAATTACATATAAGGGAATGAGAAGAGACTGTTAAAACAATACATATAAACAAAATAATCAATATAGAATGAATCGATTTAAAAAAAAAAAGTGATTTTATTAGTAATAAATTAAAAGATAAAAAGGAAAGCAATCAATTTGCTTGTCTTTGACTTACTAAATTTTAATATGAAATTTATGGAAAAAAATCATTTGTATTATTTCACGTAAAAATGTCTTATATTTTCTTTGTATTTTATTTTTGATAAGTACATAATTTTGTCCTCATTAGAACTTGGATTTGTTCCTATCCTCTTCCTATGCCGATAGCTAGCCTTTAACCATCGAGTTAGGTCTCACTGACATAAAAATTATATTTTATTTCAAAACCAATAATACAAATAATGAACGATATTTATATTAAATGCGAGGTGTTTTTAAAATTTAAATATAGGCAAGTTAGTTATATAAAATTAGGATTAGTAAATAGGGTAAAGGTGCAAGAAACCCCCTCAGGTTTTCCCAAATATCTCACTTACACTTACAACTTTTTTTCGTTCAAATAGGTCCCAATCGTTTTCACCCATAGCTCAAATTAGCTCATACCTTAACTTTGGGCGTTAAATGTCAAAAATGACGTTACATTGATTGTTAAACAGCCATGTAAGGAGCTAATGTGATAATTTTTTGCCCTAATTACATTTAAAACTTGAGGGGCTCCTAATTAGGGGAAATCAAAAGTCTTAATTTCATCTCTACCAATTTCTTCCAAAATACAACCTTCGGTCCAAAGACAATCCTAGGTTTTGCTTCGATTCGTCAACTCTCTCTGTTTTGCTTCAACGAGCCTTCCTTTCAAACCAAATATCGTTGGATAATTACAAATGAATCTCAGCAGCTATCAAGAAATTTGGAAGTCGAATGAGGGTAAATTCTTCTTCCATTTGTAAATACGTTTTGTGTTGTGGTGGAACCTCAACTTCCACTGGTTTGAGTTGTGTTCATTTTCTTCCATTTATGTTGTTGTCCAATGGTTTTGTTTACAATGACAACAATTTAACTAGGTTTGAGGATGTTAGATTAACTGATTTTTAGTTTTTCATGGTCCCCTGTTTTGTGTTAATTTAATCTGGTAAAGTATTTTGTGTTAATTTAATCTTGTAAAGTGTTTTGTGTTAATTTAATCTGGTAAAGCTATTGTTTATTAAGTGTTTTATTTTAAATAGCTACATTGAAGGGCATGTAGATGTTTATTTGCATCATGGTGATAGATGGATTATGGATCTTGTATTAAGTTATGTTAGAGGAGATGTACACATTGTTGTGGACTTTAGTGTAGATTTTCTATCCATTATTAGTGTTAAAGATGTCTACAAATCACAGTTAAGTTATAAGAATGTAGAGCACATTTGTGTCTTGGAACCTGGAATGGAGATGAATAAAGGTTTTTTCTTAGTTCAGGATGATAATGAGATAAGAAATGTGCTAAGTAAGATAAATTCAGACACATATGTCGTGGAATTTTTTGCAAACCATGAGATTGAAGCTCTTGTCTTTGCATAAGATATATTGGCTATTAGTTATGACATAGATCCTCCCATAACTTAATCAAGGCCAACTAAAAATGATGTCGATTTCCTGATGTTAATAAAGTTACATAAGAACATGAAGTTTTTTACCATGCCTTTATGGAAAAGGAAGGCATTGAAAGTAATAAGTCTGAGGATGATGATACTGGTTGGAGTGAGAGTGTAGACAGTAAAAACTCTGAAGAAAGTAATGAAGATGCCATTTATGACACCATTATGATGTTTGATGATGAAGAAGTCTTTGTTGAAAGAACACATCCAACTCATTTCAATGTAAAAGACCAAAGACCTTACTTTAGCTTGGGAATGACATTTCCAAATGCAGCTAAAGTTAGGAAATCTATCATAAAGTATTGTATTTTTATGAGAGTGGCACTGAAGTATGTGAAAAATGAAAGAAATAGAATAAGAGTAAAGTGTGAAGACCAATGCCCTTTTGTCTTGTGGTGTCGAACCCAATATGTAACGGAATAGTTGTAACAACTTTAGTTCCAGACAATAACTGTTATAGAACTTTCACTAATCCTAAGGTTTCAATTACTTTCCTAGCCCAACATTACAAAACCAGAATTCTTGAAAGTCATGCCTACAAAATTAAAGACATGAAAAAGGGTACTGAGGAAGAATCAAGAGTGAATATTGGATACTCCAAGTGTAAACGAGTAAGGAGGATTGTGTTGGATGCCTATTCTAATGCTTTTACAACTGAATTTTATGAGTTGGAAGCTTATGCTGATGAGTTGTTGAGAATCAATCCAGGCTCTATAGTGAACATAGCGATTTGTATAGATGATCTAAAGAAGGGGAGGCGAATCTTTAAGAGAATCTTTGTTTGTTGGAATGCCTTTAAAAAATGATGGAAGGCAGGTTGTAGACCTATTATAGGTTCGGATGGATGTTTTTTGAAGACTAAGTTCAAGGGTGAACTTTTGGTTGCTTTAAGAAGAGATGGGAATGAACAAAATTTTCCTATAGCATGGGCTTGTGTGAAAAGTGAAACAAAATTGTACTGGGTTTGGTTTCTAACATTGCTAAAAGGAGAATTGGAATTAAGAGATGGAAGCCAATTTACTTTCATATCATATAGGCAAAAGGTATGATACTACACACTATTTTCATTTATTTATCTTTCTATATGAAGGATCGGAATTCTTTATATGTTTTTTTTTGTATTTGTATGTTTTTGTTGCATTTTAATGCAAGGTTTAGTTAATGTTGTCATTGATATATGTCCTAAGGCACGCCATGTATTTGTTAATTGATCTAAGAGACATAGGGGATGAGAGATGAAGAGGCAATTTTGGAAGGCAGCTTGATCTACATTTGAAAAAGAATTTGTTGATAACATGAGGCAACTTGGAGAGGTGAGTTCAAATGCTGCGAAGGATTTGATGAACTACCCACCACACACATGGGTAAGAGCCTACTTAGGTGGTAGATGTAAGTCATGGGCTGTGGATAATAATATGGTGGAAAGCTTTAATGCTTGGATCCTAAAGGCTATATATATGTCATAGGACAATGCTTGAGTTTATAAGGAACAAAACAATGAACAGGTTAGGTATGAAATGTACATTCTGTGAAAAGTTGATCAATTCTTTTAGTCCTACGTGTAATGAAATTTTTCAAATCAACAAAGGGATATTAGTGGGTTGTCAAGTGTTATTTAATGGAAATACAAGCTATGAGATTCAAGAAGGTGATGGCATACACACTGTAGATTTGGATAAGAACACATGTACTTGTAGGGCATGAGATATTTCAAGTATTCCAGGCCAACATGCTATATGTGCTTTGGTACACAATAAACAAGAGCCAATAGACCAAATTTCTAATTTCTATCACGTTAATCTGTATAGAGTTGCTTATCAGTTTAAGATAATGTCATTGAGAAGCAAAAGGTTCTACAAAATTGATCAGTATCTCCCAATTGAGCCACCTCCTATGGAAAAGAATAAAGGAAGACCAAAACCAAAGATAAGAAGAGAGAGAAGAGCATGGTAAAGACACAAAAATGGCACAAAACTTTTAAGAAAAGGGATACATGTTACATGCTCCATCTGCAAGCAACAAGGACACAGCAAAACCAGTTGCTTATAGGTTCATTAAGCTTATCTCTTATTTCCTTAAATTGATTTTTAATTCATAATCTTGATTGTTGGATGTCTTTTGATGTTTCAGAGGTAGAAACATCATAGTGGCAATATCTCACATGATCCAGCTCAAACTCAATCAAGCCAAGCCCTTACACATGCCTCTCGTGCTCAAGAACCTACCTCTGCTCATGCACATTCCCCTTCTCATGACCCTCCTCATGTCCATGCCCCTACCCATCCCATTCCCCTGCTCACGCCCCTCCTCATGGCCCTGTCCCTTCTCATACCCCTGCCCTTTCTCATATCCTTGTCCCTTCTCATACCCCTTCCCCTGCTCATGTCCCAGTCTCTTCTCATACCCCTTCCCCTACTCATGTCCATACCCCTACACATGCAAAATCAAGTTGTAGGCCATCAAAACTTCATATCCGTGTCATAACAAAATCAAGTTCAAGAGGCTAATTAAGTCAATCTTTTTGTGGTGTTGGTATTTTATTTAATGAAAGTACTTGTTCTATTAAATATTGTGTAAGAGATGGTGATTTATAACACATGTCCATTTAGCTTTATATCACATACACATTTATATTTATATTTTTTTAATGGGAGAGGAGTATAGTGGCACAACCTCGACAATTGTTCATCAAGTAGACGAAGTACAGATACAACCTTTGGATTTGAAATCCCTAATGAATCTCAAAATAGATCAGAGAAAGCTCATAGAAGAACAACTTTAGGTGTTAGTAGAAGAATAGATGCTAGAGGTGATGGTGGACTTGTTGACATGTCCAACATGCCTTTTCTACCACCTGGTTTGCAATGGAGGGGCAAAAGCTCTATAACTTCAAGGTAATTTCTTACAGAAAGGGATGCTAAAGGTTGCAAGCAAAGGGAAGCATGGAGTCACCTACAATCGGGGATCAATGAACATTATGTATTGTGTTTTGTCTATTGATTTAGACCATTTTGTAAACATTTTGGAGCTCGCAACTTATTTCCCATTTTAAATATTATAGTTTGAACAACTTATCCTTAATTTTATAAACATCTACTTCATATGGATTATAACAAAAAGTTTGTAAACATTATGAAGGTCAAGGTTAAATTGGTAAAATGTCAAAATGAGGACCCAAAAGCCATAAATGAAGAAGAGTATATGCCAAAGTAGAAATGTGATAAGTTGTTGTGCAAATGAAATATAAATGAAGGGTTTTAATGCAAAAATGAAAAAAGAAAGCCAAAGAGGGGAAGGTGAAACAAGGTCTTATACAAGATGAAAATAAGACCAAATTTGGTCTAGTAAAATGAGATCATTTCTCATTTGGGAAAAAGGGGAGCTAGGGCTACGGTTGAGAGAGGGGGAGAAGCCATCTTTAGACTCTACTTGTTCTTGAAGAGGAAGGAAGAAGGAAAGCTAGAGGAGTGTTCAACAAGATTAAGGTATGGATACTTGTCTAAGTTTGGGTATGGATTCACTCATTTGCTTGTTAGGAACCCTCCTAACTCCCTCTTTGATTGTGTTTGGATTGGTAAAACCATAATTCAGTATATATATGTTTGAGTTAGAGTTCAAGCAGTCTTTTTGCTTTGATTGATTTTGAGGAATTTTTGTATAAAGGAAATGTTAGGGTTTTAGGGGAAATGCTATCAAAAATTTTCCAAAACTCATGTTTTTATTTTGGCCATAACTTGGCCATTACTCATCTAAATTTAGTGATTCAAATTTTTAGGTAAACTATACTTCTAAGAAAACAAATTTTCTTGAAATAAGTGTATTCAAATTTGGATCCCATTAGACCTAGAAATTTGTCAAAGTGAAGCTTTATTTTCGGGCAAATTATGGTTCTAGTTTGGTACAATTTTTGTGTTTTGGTATTTAAGCCATAAGTTGAGTTTCACTCATCCAAATTGAGTAATTCAAATTTTTGGGTAAACTAGACTTTTAGGAGAACAAATTTCCTTGAAATAAGTGTATTCAAATTTGGACCCTATTGGACCTAGAAATTCATCAAAGTGAAGCTTTGTTTTCAGGTTCTATTTTGAAAATAGAGTAGTCCCGGATGTTTAGGACATATCTTGAGTTTCGATGCTCTGAATTGGATGATTTCAATTTCTACTGAAAATATACTCATAGAACTATCATTTTCTTGAAGGAAGTTTGGGAAAAATATGGCTCATTTGTTCCTAGAAAATTTTACAAGTGAACGTGTACTGGGTATAAATCAACCCTAACCAAAAACACTAGCACGCATGACTAATTTTTCTTTGTTTATTCTCTAATGGTGACGTATTTGTAATGGATTAAGAGCTGGTGATGATAAAACTTGAGCTAAGATCGGGATACAAGGAATAGGAGTCAAGAATCGACAATCTTTTTTGTTTGTTCTTCATACTTCTCTTCTTGTTTCAAGTTTTGTGTTTGTTTGTCAAACAAATCTGGAATGTTTGTTATGAAATCTGCGTTTTTGGTTTGAACCAGTTAAATCTGAAATGTTTAACAAATATCTACATATGTGCTTCTATTTGAATCATAAATGAATTTGTTTGAGTGTTGGTTAAATGATTTATAAATGAACTATGTAGTGGCAAACATGACGGGATTCACGTATGTACAAACGAATCCTTCGAGAATGTTAATTGTATTGTGGAAATGTGAAAATGGTATCGTAAATGACTAATTATTAATGCCCTTAAGAGAATGTTAACCGTCATGTTTGAGTTAGGGATAAATTGGTATACCAATAAGGGTCAATGTAAAAGTACTGCGAACGAAATGATTTATAGTGGCATACCGATCCGTAGCTTAACGGGACAGTTTCGGTAGTGTACACAAAATGCAAATGTAAAATAACCACCAGAAGCCCAAACAGATGCTGTGATCGAAGTTAAATGTTTTATACCAAACAAGAACCCAGCTGACCATGCCGATGATTCCATTATCCTAAGCACTGAAAGTTTTGCCGATTCATGTATGTGAAACGATTAATAATTGTGTGGATTGTGTGAATTGAGTTGTGACAAGAATGATAACACATGGGAGCATGAAAGATGAGAATTATTGTATTTCTATATTTGAGACAAAATGAAAGTATGTTAAACTACTATAAAATGGTATATTTATAAAAAAAATTGCATGGATCACATGAGTTGTATGTTGAAAGGTTGTTTGGAAAATACGTTGAATGTTTTTTAGATGATTAAGTGTTGAATATAGCAAAAATTAATTGTTGTGCATATATATATATATGTGTGTGTGTGTGTGTGTGTGTGTGTGTGTGTGTGTGTGTGGTATAATTGTTTGAAATGAGAATATAAATGCAAAGAACCACTAAGCATGAAAATGCTTAACGCGTTGGCTTTCCACGTGCAGGTACCGAGTAGATAGTGGCAGGACCGAAGACCACAGAATCTAGAGTCATCGTCAAACCGTGCAAACTATAAGTAAATGTTCCATCTCATGCATACACTTCATTCCATGATATCATGTGACTACTTTGTATTGAAATCAAAAGATGTAAAGATCTTCATAAGAAGATTAAATTTTCAATTTTTTTTTTTATCATGGAATGTACTTTATATTGTGGATTTTCAAAGATAAAAGGTAAACTCTGACAAATATTTTTGTAAATGATTTGGAAAGGGCATGGAAATGTCATTTTATATAAATGTTGTACTAAAGTATAGTTATGGGCCCTCTTGAAAAGATATAATGCATACTTCTTATATAAATGAATGTAAATAAGTAGTGATATCATATTCACATATATAAATAGGGATTAAATGGATATTAATCATCCCATCAAAATGAGTACTATATGAAACTTGTTTTACGTATAATGGGATTTAATACCACGCTCCCGATTCCGTCCAACCGCTGCCGAGTCGACTGGGACGCGACAAACATTTTTTGATATCAAAGCCTAGGTTTAGGCGATTTTATGAATTGATTTTGCATTATGTGTCTCATGCATTGCAGTTGCATATAAAAGGATGACGTGACTCTAATGCGGATCTTGTTGGTCTTAATAGGTTAAGCATGGAAAGTTCAAGCCCCAATAGGGTCGGAGGTGACTAGAGGAGTTGCCCAAATAGCCATGCTAATGCGGATGGTGGTCAAGTACATGCACATATAGACCTAGGGTCAACTCGTTCTTATGTTTGTACTTCCATTTCTAGTTTGGGTAGTTTTCCGAAGAGTGAAATCGAGCATGATATCTTGGTAACAAACCCGATCGAGCATGTTGTCAGTTGGTGGAATGGAGTTTATGAGATCATCCCCATTAGAATACGAGAGTATGAGTTTCCGAGAGACTTGATCGAGTTATCATTCAGAGAGTTCGATGTGATATTAGGGATGAATTGGTTTTTCCATCACCAAGTAGTAGTTGATTGTAGAATGAAGCGAGTAACTTTGAGAACACCAAGTGGCGAGGAGGTAACTTTTATCAGCGAGAGGTCAAACCACCTCTCTAATGTGATATTCACCGACATTGCTAGAACGATGGTTCGGAAAGGGTGTGAAGCCTACTTGGCGTATGTGGTTGATACGGAAAAGGCAAAGCCTAGTACTTCAGACATCACTACAGTTTGTGATTATCCAGACGTGTTTCTGGAGGAGTTTCTAGGATTGCCTCCACGGAGGGAAATTGAGTTCGCAATTGATGTTGTTCCAAGTGCCGCTCCGGCATCCATTACACCGTATAGAATGGCTCCGGTGGAGTTAAAAGAGTTTAAGCTTCAGTTGCAATAATTATTAGAGAATGGATTTATCCGTTCGAGTGTATCACCATGGGGAGCTCCAAAGGTTTTGTTGCTAGAAGAAAGATTGTACACTTCTCGGCCAGGTGTTGATTAGGACAATTGAACAAAATGACGTTGAAGAACAAGTATCCATTACCCGCACTGATGACTTGTTCACTAATTGAAAGGCGCGGGTGTCAAGATCGACCAACGCTCGGGTATCATCAATTAAGGATTAAGGATGCGACGTGAATAAGACTACGCTGTAATCCAGGTATCGACATTACGAGTCTTTGTAATGCCGCTTGTCGATAAATCGCACCACGCTTTCATGGACTTAATGAAATCGTGTTTTCCAAACCGCTTTTAGACGGCTTGTCGTGGTGTTTATAGATGACATCTCGTGGTATTCAAAGGATCGAGAATATCATGATTCAATTCCTGCAAGAGAAACTCGAGAAAGGAACAAATTGTATGCAAAATGAGTAAGTGTGGATTTTGATTGAAATAAGTGTCCTTTCTTAGACACATTGTATCGAAAGAAGGAATTAGGGTGGATCCAAGGAAGATAGAAGTGATTCTTGAATGTAAACCACCAAGAAGTGTCATGGAAGTTCGTAGCTTCCTAGGCTTAACAGGTTATAGAAGGTTCGTTAAGGGTTTTCGGCGACTGCGCTCGGTTTACTTGTGATTACCTTAAGAATGAGATTTGAGTGGAGTGAAAAGTATCAATCTAGTTTTGAAAAGTTGAAAGCATTTTTAACTAAGGCTCCGATTCTTACTCAGCCGACCTTCGACAAAGAATATGTGATCTTCGGCGATGCTTCGTTAAATGGACTCGGATGTGTCCTTATGCAAGAAAGTAAAGTGATAGCTTATGCTTCAAGGCAGTTGAAGCCGCATGAAAAGAATTACCCTACGCATGATTTGGAATTGGCCGCCATTATATTTGCATAGAAAATATGGAGACACTACCTTTACGAAGAAAAGTGTTTCATCTACATCAATCACAAAAGTCTTAAGTATTTGCCCTCGCAACGGGAGCTTAACTTGAGAAAATTTAGATGGACGGAATTGATCAAGGATTATGATTGTGTCATCGATTACCACCCTGGGAAAGCTAATGTAGTGGCAGACGCCCGAAGTTATAAATATCATTAGCTTGAATGCTCATTTGTCATTATCAGACGACGGTGAAATAGTGGCGGAATTAATGGCAAGTCCAAATATGCTAAATCAAGTGCATAAGGCATAAAAGAGTGATGAGAAAATTTCTACCATTGTAAGTCAGAATAGAATGGGGAAAGAAACTGCTTCCAAAGGAATGAGGATGGATTCTCAGGATATAGTAGACCGGTTTGTGTGCCCAGTGATAAAGAGTTGAAGAAATCCATTCTTGAAGAGGCACATGGTGGATTCTTTGTTATGCATCCGGGTAGCACGAAAATGTATCAGGATTTGAAGACTTCATACCGGCGGTCCGGAATGAAGAAAGATGTTTCGGATTTTGTAACCAAGTGTATGGTGTGGTAGAGGGTGAAAGGCATCAAGTTCCTGGCTTGTTGGGCAGCCTTCTCTATTAGAATACCCGGTAGGAAATTAACCAAATCACAATGGATTTTGTGTCGAAGCAATACCACACGTGAGAAAGCATGATTCAATTTGGGTCGTGGTAGACCGATTTACAAAGTCAGCTCACTTCCTACCAATAAGAACCAACTATTCACTTGATAAGTTGGCAGAGCTTTACATAGAGGAAATAGTTCGGTTACATGGGATTCTCATGTCTATCATTTCAGATAGAGATCCAAGGTTCACCTCAAGATTTTGGGGAAAATTACAAGAGGCTTTAAGCACTCGGCTAAATTTCAGCAGGGCTTTCCACCCGTAGACGGATGGACAATCGGAGATAGTTATTCAAGTTTTTATATATATTAAAGTCATGTGACCACTATGAGGGTAGTTGGGATAGACACATTCCTGTAGTTGCATTTGTGTATAACAATACCTTCCAGTCGAGTATTGGAATGACACCTTACGAGGCTCTTTACGGAAGGAAGTGTAGAACACCAATGTGTTGGACAGAGTTAAGTGAGAAGAAAGTAATCAGCCCCGATTTGATCCAAGAGACCGAGGAAAAGGTGAAAATGAATAGAGAAAGATTAAAGGTAGCCGCTGATAGACAAAAGTCTTACGCCGACTTGAAGAAAAAAGACATTCAATATGAGATCGACGAGAAAGTGTTCTTGAAAGTTTCTCCTTAGAATAAAGTTATGAGATTCGAGAGAAATGGCAAGTTGAGCCCTAGGTTCATTGGGCCGTATGACGTGATGGAGAAAGTAGGTCTAGTGGCATATAAGTTAACCTTACCTTCATAATTGGAAAAGATCCATAACGTTTTTCACGTTTCAATGTTAAGGAGGTATAGGTCAAACCCCTTACATGTGGTCTCTTCGGAGATTATTGAGCTTCGCCCCGACTTAACTTACGAAGAGGAACCCGTAGAAATCTTGGCTCGAGAAGTCAAAGAATTGAGGAACAAACGAATTCCATTAGTCAAAGTATTGTGGAAGAACCACAAGACGGAGGAAGCCACGTGGGAAAGTGAAGAAACTATGCGTCAGCAATATCTCGCAATTGTTCAATGAAGGTAATTTCGAAGACGAAATCTTCTAAGTGGGAAGGAATTGTAACATCCCAAAAATAACCTTCTTGTCTTATTATTTTACCTTATAGTATTATATGCTATTATAAATTTTTATTTTATCTATTTTAAGTGATAGAAATAAAGGATTTTAAAGTGAATAAATAAATAAATAAATAAATAAAATCGGAATTAATACAAGAGTTAAGGTTAAATTGGTAAAATGTCAAAATGAGGACCCAAAGGTCATAAATGAAGAAGAGTATATGCCAAAGTATAAATGTGATAAGTTGTTATGCAAATGAAATAGAAATGAAGGGTTTTAATGCAAAAATGAAAAAAACAAAAACCAAAAAGGGGAAGGCCAAACAAGGCCTTATACAAGATGAGAATAAGACCAAATTTGGTCTAGTGAAATGAGATCATTTCTCATTTGGGCAAAAGGGGGAGCTAGGGCTACAGTTGAGAGAAGGGGAGAAGCCATCTTTGGACTCGACTTGTTCTTGAAGAGGAAGAAAGAAAGAAAGCTAGAGGAGTGTTCAAAAAGATTAAGGTATGGATACTTGTCTAAGTTTGGGTATGGATTCACTCATTTGCTTGTTAGGAACCCTCCTAACTCCCTATTTGATTGTGTTTGGATTGGTAAAACCATAATTCGGTATATATATGTTTGAGTTAGAGTTCAAGTAGCTTTTTAGCTTTGATTAGGATTGGTTTTGAGGTATTTTTGTATAAAGGAAATGTTGGGGTTTTAGGGGAGATGCTGTCAAAAAATTTCCAAAATCTATATTTTTGTTTTAGCCATAACTTGGCAATTACTTACCCAAATTGAGTTATTCAAATTAATGGGTAAACTAGACTTTCTAGGAGAACAAATTTCCTTGAAATAAGTGTATTCAAATTTGGACCCCATTGGATCTAGAAATTCGTCAAAGTGAAGCTCTGTTTTTGGGCAAATTTTGGTTCTGGTTTGGTACAGTTTTGGTGTTTTGGTACAGTTTTGGTATTTAGGGCATAAGTTGAGTTTCACTCATCCAAATTGAGTTATTCAAATTTCTGGGTAAACTAGACTTCTAGGAGAACAAATGTCCTCGAAATAAGTGTATTCAAATTCTGTAATCATCGACCTAGAAATTGTCAAAGTGAAGCTCTATTTTCTGGCAAATTCTGGTTCTGTTTTGAAAATAGAGTAGTCCCGGTTGTTTAGGACATATCTTGAGTTTCGGTGCTCCGAATTGGATGATTCCAATTTCTACTAAAAATAGACTCATAGAACTATCATTTTCTTTAAGGAAGTTTGGGGAAAATATGACTTATTTGTTCCTAAAAAATTATTAATGCCCTTAAGAGAATGCCGCGACCACATGTTCAAGAGGGATAGATTTAAAACAATAAGAGTCACTGTAGCAAGATTGCGAACGAAATGATTTATAATGGCATACCGATTCGTAGCCTAACGTGGACAAGACGGCAGAGTATACAAAATGCAATGTAATATAACCAAGACGTGAGGTTCAAAGGGGACAAGACTGAAGTTATTAAATGTTTTATACCTACCAGAACTCCAAATGACCGTGCCGATTCCATTATCCAACACACCGAAAGTTTCGGTTAGATTCATTTAAGGGAAAAATGATTAATAATTGTGTGGATCGTGTGAATTGAGTTAAGAGAATGCAAACAAGAACAGTTAATGGATACAGAAAGATGAGAATTATTATATTTCTATATTCAAGACAAAATGAAAGAAAGTTAAACTACTATAAAATGGCATATTTATAAAAAATTGCATGGATCACATTAGTTTTATGTTAAAAGGTTGTTTGGAAAATGCGTTGAATGTTTTTGAGATGATTAAGTGATGCATATAACAAAAAGTTAATTGTCAGGTATAAGAGAGTATATATATATATATATATATATATATATATATATATATATATATATATATATGTGTGTGTGTGTGTGTGTGTGTGTGTGTGTGTGGTATAATTGTTTGAAATGAGAATAGAAATGCAAAGAACCACTAAGCATGAAAATGCTTAAAGACGTCGGGCTTTCCACGCTGTACCGAGTAGATAGTGTATGTGGACCGAAAAACCACAAAACCTAGAGTCATCACAACTGGGTATGGAGTATAAGTAAATGTTCCATCTCATGCATATATTTCATTCCATGATATCATGTGACTACTTTGTATTGAAATCAAAAGATGTAAAGATCTTTATAAGAAGATTATATTTTTAATTTTTTTATCATGGAATGTACTTTATATTGTGGATTTTTAAAAATAAGAGGTGAACTCTGACAAATATTTTTGTAAATGATTTGGAAAGGGCATGGAAATGTCGTTTTGTATAAAATGTTATACTAAAGTATAGCATGGTCATCTCGAAAGATATAATGCATACTTCTTATATTAATGAATGTGAATAAGTAGTGATATCATGTCACATATATTAAATCCACACTGTGACCCTCGCACTTCTTCAAAGGAGCCCACCATGTACTGTTACGTCAGTCCTTAACTGCCTTTTCTTTTCGCTCCAAACAACCCATGCCAAGAGCTGATTTTATGTAAATGGAGCACTCACTACCAACTGAGCTAGTATGGAGTTTGCATACACACAAAGTTATCGTGCCGACAGGCTACCAGAATATCCCCGAAATATACCCTAAAGCAGCTTTCTGACTTGTTTAGGTATATTAAAAGTTAAATATGAATTTTCGAAAATAAAACGGGACCCTAAAGTTTTACAAGATATAAGGGCAATCTTGTAATTTATTAAAAAGGATATGAAAGTCATAAAAGAGGAAAGATGAGGGGTTAAACTAGAATATGCATGTTGATTTTCAAAAGGAAGAATTTGGGACCAAGATGCAATTATGGAAACTTAAAGCAAAATGGATTTTTACTGCCAAACATGGCCTCATAAATACGGGATTTAAAGACCCACTGGGTCTCATTGGGACAAAAAAACCGTGATAGAGAGAAGAGCAAAAAGAAAGAGAGAAGAAGAAGAGGAAGAGGAGAGGGAAGGAAGGAGATCGCCAACAAGGTATGGAACTATTAACTTTGAAATACGGAACTGGATTTTGTATTTGATCACATGGATTGTGATGGGATTCTAGAAAAGCTTATGAGTTCCAACTAGTTTGATAGATTTCTTCCTAACCAAAGATTTATCACGTAGGGTTTAAAAAACTCTAAATGGCTCAAGATAAGTATAAAATCCTTCTCTTAATGACACACATGATAAATAACAAGTATCGTAGCTGTGGTTTAATAAACCCAAATAATCATCATGTTTGATTTTGTATATGGGTTGTGACCCATATTAGAATGATTTTGAAGGAATTCATGAAAGAGTTTTGAAGAAAGACATGAAATTGAATGGGATAAATTGAGTAGAAAAAAGAGATCATAAGATGAATTTGAAGTGGTCTTGAAGTATTTATGAGGTATGTAGTTGATCGAGTTGAAACATATGGAAAAATGGGAGAAACACACAATTTGGGCATTTCGGGTGTCTTCTACCGTACAATTGAAGTTCCCACCGGTACAACTACATCAAGTCATTTTTGGCCATTCACCTAAGAGAAGTTAAGTTCTACCGGTACAACTTGTTATGGTTTTCCTGTTTCGACTAGTTTTTGTATTTTGGCCATAACTTCCTCATTTCTTATCCGATTTGAGTGATTCAAGTGGCTACGTAAAATAGACTTCGAGGAGAACAAAACTTAAAGAATAGGAATCTTCAAATTCTGATCCTAAGAGGCCTAAAATTCACTCAAAGTGGGGCCATGTGCAAAGACAAATTCTGGTTCCAGCTTTGAACATAGATGTCCGGGTTGTTTTGACGTATCCTGGAGTTTCTTCGTGTTCGAATTGGGTGATTCCTAATTGAATAGAAACCTTACACCTTAGCTTTAAATGAGTACAAAAACCTTGTGTCAAATATGTTAGAACCCCGGAAAATTAGTAATACAAACTGTTCTAGTGTAATCCGGTAAACGACTAGTTTGGCATGAAAATGCCATAACTTAGCTCGATGATCCGATTGGATTGATCCCACTTCCTAAGCAAAGTAGATTCATAGAGGAATAAGAATATGAATGAGGTGTGATTCATTGACATCATCATTAAGAATATGAAGTGCCATATGTAATAGGCATGAAACAAGGAAAATGTAGAAAATGAAAAATGTATAGAGGTGTTCATGAAACATGAAAATGATTATGGAAAATGAAAATGAAAACGAAATGAAACATGAACGTGAACATGAAAGACAATAAGTCATGAACACATAATGTGGTTGAGTGATATATGATTATTATCACATATAACCAGAAAATGATAAATAAATGATAGAGTATAAGTGAATAAGTATATCGTAAATGAATTTATGAATGAATATACATGAATGAATATGTGAATGAGTGTATGAATGAGTATAATGCGGAATATATAATAATGAAATGAATTTATGAATGAGTATACATGAATGAATATGTGAATGAGTGTATGAATGAGTATATGTGAATAAGTATACGTAAATGAATTTATGAATGAGTATACATGAATGAGTATACATGAATGAATATGTGAATGAGTGTATGAATAAGTATACGTGAATGAGCGTAAGGATGAGTATATATAAATGATCACATGAATGAGTATGTGATTGAGTATATCTTTGAAAAGATAATAAAGTGAATATAACCGAAATGTGATATTCAAAACCGAATGAACGTGGAATAATAATGCCAAAGACTCCGATTCAAACTAACCGTCAGAAATGAATCAATGATATGAAGAATGAATCGCCGACGGATGCACCAAACGGCATCCCACACGGCGCACTCGAAATTTTCCAATGTCCCAATCGGGCGGATGCGAAATTCAATATAGCGATCCGCCGCGACGGGCGCATGACATCAGCTAAATGTCCCACTCGCGGATTCACCAACTGATCCGCCTTGATGGCGTATGACATTTATAATACCACACGTCGGGATGCACCAAACGCATCCGCTACGATGGGAGAACCGAATAAGTAATACCACGTCGCGGCACCAAACGGCATCCGCTACGACGGAGAACCGGTCAATTGATACCACGCGTTTCCGGGATGCACCAAACGGCATCCGTCATGATAGGAGAACCGAATAAGTGATACCACGCACCGGATGCACCAAACGGCATCCGTCATGATGGGAGAACCGACAATTGATACCACGGCTCGATGCACCAAACAAGATCCGGCTATGACGGAGAACCGACAGTAATACCATGCTCTGGGGTGCACCAAACAAGATCCGTCATGACGTGGGAGATCGAATTGTAAAATGTGTAGGCACACCGAATGATGATAAGGGTGGATCTTTATTAAACGGAACTGGCCGTAAATGTGAATTAAATACCAAAGCGAAATAACCAACAATGACGCAGTGTAAATGGATTTTTATGTGTATGCTTAAATCTCATAAATTGATCAGGAATGAATTGTTGCATTGAGAATGCATGATATGATATGGTAAATGATTTGTATATTGAAAGCATGCGAAAATTAATAGCATGAGTTTATGTGGATAACATGGCATTATTTTGTAAATGCATGTTATTAAGTGTGAAGGTTATAGGTCTCTTGAAATTGTAATGGCCAGATTGTTCAAAAGAAGTGCTGCTTAATTAAAAGGTCTCAAATGTAATAACATAAACAACATGTTTTGGAAAGATAATTGAAAATGCCTGAGTAAACCGGCTCCAAATCTTGATCCGCCTAATCGGTCAAGTCGGATTCGGTCATGACACTTTAAAAACAAAATTTAATAAAATGAAACAAAATGTTTGATTGAAAATGCCTGAGTAACCTGCCCAGCTGATCCGCCTAACCGTCAAGTTGGGATTCGGTCGACACTTTTGAAAATGAAAATATAATAAAACGAAAACAAAAAGGATTTAACGGGCATCCTAGATCATGAAATGTAATTTCTAAAGGGAGTTGATTAATGGCTTCGGCCGTGATAACGATAAGAGTCTAATATGTATTGGTATTAGTTTGATTTGAACCTGTATGAAATAAATATGATTTGATTTGTTCTGAATCGCCATTGTATACGTATAAGTTTATTTTGAATATGATTTGATCTATCATACATAGTAGATAAGGAGTTACAACCCAGAAATACATGACAGGAAGTAATATGAACAAGAAAAAGATATGGAATCGAAAAGGATAAAATCTACACGTATAATAAGATTTGAGTTAGAAGTCACATAAGATTAGACTGCTATATGCATAAGTATTAGTAAATGTAAAAAGATAGTGACTAAGGATACAGCATAGTCGTTATCAGTTTATATGTTCCACTAAGCGTAAAGCTTAGCACTAGTGTTCAACCGTGTAGGTACCGGCAAGAGGAGATAAAGAGGACAGACATCTCCACACCAAAGAAGATGCGCCATCTCGTAGATAGGTGCTCACCAAGATCGTGTTCCGCAATCTCCGATGTTTGTATTAGATATGTATAGGTATGTATTTGTATCGAATGTGACTTAGCAAATATGTATAAATTTAATGGATACCATTCCTAAGTGGTAGTTCATTTGTAAATGTAAATGATTGTTGGTTACTAAAATCATTTGTACAACTGGCGATATAAGTTCAGCTCAAAAAAAAAAAAAGTAAGAAGTCCCAAGATATGGTTTCTACACTAAACCGCTTGATTCGCCTAACGGCCGATCGTGAATCGGCCCGATGTGCCTTTATGAGTTCTTTATGGACGGAAATGTTCGAACTCCGGGCCATGGTAACAGGTAGGCTTAAAATAAATTATTAGGAACCGGAACTATGACTTGTGATAAGATCAGTTATAAGGATAGATTGAAAATTGCACAAGACCGATAGAAAGCATGCGACAATCGCGTAGGGACCTAGAGTTCCGAGGTAGGGGATATGGTATTTTTGAGGATTTCCTGCTGAAGGGCGCACTAAGATTCGGGAAAACGTGGAAAGTCGAGTCCATGATATATCAGCCATACAGGATTGTTGAGAGGATTGAGAGGTGGTATATCGATTGATGCCATCCACCTTGACGATCTGACGCACATAATGCACTTTCACATGTATTGATAGAGCAACCAAGTGAAATACAAGAAAATTTGACATACGAAGAGGAACTAAAGGCAGATCCGACCGCCGAGCAAGTTCTCGCGTTAACAAGACTATTCCGTCGGTGAAGGTATCAGGAGGAGTCATACAAGAGGAAGTTACTCGGGAGCCAGAGGCTCGTATATGACGCCATTACCTCAATTATTTGCGCATCGAGGTATTTTTCCTTTCTTTTCGAGCTTACTTATTCATTTCGAGACCTAAATGTTCTGGCTGTGGAAGATTTCAGAACACCCGTCCCGAGAGTGTACAAAGACATGATACCGTAGGGGCGATAAGAGCACCAAGTGTCACATAGTAGTATTTTTTGGAGACTAGCAGGGAAATGAAAGTTTATGGAACCCGAATAATGGTATTAAAACAAGGGTACAATCATTATTTGAAGAAAAGCGATATGGAAATTAGAATCAAAGAAGATGGTAGGCCAAAATTGAAATAACCAAAGTTGACTTGTAATATTAAAGAGAAGGAGGACCAATTGGCAATTAAGGGAAACATGAGAGTATAAAAGTCCATGAGACAAACCAAAACTCATTTTGGTCTCATTTTCTAGGGCAAACCGTGGAGAGAGGAGTGGAGCAAGGAAGAGAGAGGAAGAAGAGGAGGAAGAAGAAGAAGAAGAAGAAGGAGAAGGAGGACCAGGTCAAAATCAGTATGGAATTCCTTTACGCTTCGATTTTTTTTGAGCATTTAATCCTAAGGTTCGATGAAGATTTGTTTCTCCTTTAGTCTAGGTTTGTGCAAAGAGCCCATAAAACTCTTGAATTGTTATGGTTATGAGAGTAAACCCCAATTGGGATAAGATAGAACTACTAATTATGATGTTTAGAATTGTGATCTGTGCTGAGTTCTGAATTTTCACCTAGTGGTTTGAGGTTCGAGGTTCCATAAGCACTCATTTCAAGTGCTATGGAGTTGTTTTTAGATGAATTCCATGTAAATTCTTGAGGTATATGAATTATAGAAGTTGTATGATGTTAATTATAGCAAAGTGGTAAAAAAGAAGCAACTGAAAAAATTGCTGGATCAAGCCGGCACAGAAATACTATGTTTTCCTATTTCGACCAGTTTTTGTATTTTGACCATAACTTGCTCATTTCTTATCCGATTTGAGTGATTCAAGTGGCTAATTAAACTATACTTCAAGGAGAACCAAACATATAGAAATAGGTATCGTCAAATTCTGATTATAAGTGGCCTAGTATCTTCAAAGTAGGCCACGCAGGTGCTCCACGTCAGTTCTCGGTACAGGAAATGCTCTGTTTTTCTGTTTCGACCATTTGTTGTATTTTGACCATAACTTGCTCATTTCTGATCCGATTTGAGTGATTCAAGTTGCTGGTTAAAATAGACTTCAAGGAAATCAAACATATAGAAATAGGCATCATCAAATTCTGATTTTAAGTGGCCTAAAAATTCACTCAAAGGAGGCCATGCGTAGTTCACTGTCTAGTTCAAGCACATGATAATCGTTGTTTTTTTGACATAACGCTGAGTTTCGTGTCTGAGCCTGGGGTGATTCCAATTTGTACAACCCCAAGACCTTAACTTTAAAATAAGACAAAGAGATAATGTCAATATGAAGTTAAGACCCTGGAAAATGAGTAATACAAATTGTCCTAGTAATCTCTGCAATGGACTAGCATGAAAATGCCATAACTTTAGTCGTATTTATCCGATTACTGATTCCAATTCCTAAGCAAATAGATTCATAGAGGAACAAGAAAAAGATTTGAATTGAGGGCATTAAGGCATTTGTAAAGAAAAAGGTAATTTGGTCATTTCCTTGATTATGTATTTTTTTTTGGGCATGGTTAAATGGGATTTAAGTGAATGTGATGTGGTTTGGGTGAAAAATGAATGTGTACGGTGGATTAAATGGAAGTTATGGTTACTTACAGCGCTTTTCGAAAAGCGTGAAAAGGACTATCTGACTCGAAACTAGAATTCGACGAAGCCAAGCAGATCGAGCTGAACTCGTGAGTAAAAATGATGTTTTGCAAATTGAGTTTTAAAAGTGAATGATTTTGATGTTAAAATGAAAAGTTTAATGTAAATGTTTATATCGCTTCTAAATGAAAGTTTTGATGTAAATGAAAATTTTAATGTACATGTTTATCTTGCATCAATATATATATATATATTTATATTAAATTATATATGTATGCATATGTTAAGGCATTATGAAAGTTTAAAAATGTGTAAAGAATGCATATATATATATGAGTTTTCATGATAAAGAAATGATTTAAACGATTTATAAACGATTTTCGACAACGTTTATCGATGGGTTACCCTAAATCTTTATACGACCGGCATGCATCGATATCTACCATGCATCTAAGCGTGTAAGGATTTAGAGGGTAAAGATAGGTTACTAATCGAGAGAGAATTAGCGCCTAGAAAGAATATCCTTACACGCGATAAAGCTGCTATGACCTAACCCTATGCAGCCATGGCTCACAGCCAGAATGCGCACACTGAATGAATGTCCACCGTCGCATCTGGAATCGTTTCTGTGTTTATTCCTCGTTCCATCGTGAAAAGAAAGAAAAGAACAAAGAAAAGAAAGTTTAAGTGCATAAATGTTTAAGACATAACTCGGATTTTAATTTATAAGTATTTATTATAAAAGAAAAGAAAAGAAAGTTTAATAAGATAAATGTTTCTACAGATAAATCGATTTTAGATCAGAGTAAAGATGTATTACTGACATATAATCAAAATGTTATTTTAATTAAAATGTACACTCACCTGGCTCCTTTAGCTCATTCTTTCCATATGTTTCCAAAAATATTTTCAGATCCGAGACAAAGTTTAGAGTATCCAGGCAAAGTTGAGTCGGGAGCCACTGAGGCATTTACGCATGCGAACCGCATTGTATAAATAGTTTGCATATTTTATACGCCGAATACTTTCACATGTGATATACGCATATACTGATACATTAAAAGCGAATCATTTGCGCTGGGCTTCATGCTCCCACTGCCTCAATCTTTTTGATAAAAAAATGCATGGAATCAAAGGCTTGTAATGTTTTGATAATCAAACGAATATACGTATATTGCAGATATATCGTATTGATTGAGCTGCACAAGTATCTTAACAAGGAAGTTGAAAATTGAAGATTAGAATTGTTTTTAAATGTTTATGCGTATTTGTAAATTCGGGGAAAGTCCGAAAATGCAGGAACTTCCTACCGATTTTTCGAAAAATCCAAGTGTTTGAAAAAGAAAAGAAAAGAAAAAAATAATTTTACCACTGGGCTCGCATTATTTTCTAAAGATATGTTAACGATTTTAAAGAGGTCGTCCACGATTTTAATCTCCGATCATATGAAAATTTCTATATCCATCGAGCGCGGAGGTCCCCGTTCATGAGGTTAATCCGTCGATCCTTCATATATAACAAGACAGACCCGGGATATTAAATATCCTATCGAAAAACGAAGATAATAAACGTGTTTTACGATAAACGGATTTAATTCGCTCTCAAGGCCCCTAAGTCCGATCCAAATGCATCGAAGGTCGTCGTCAGATTCGATGGCGCAACAACCATAGATGAAGAAAACGAAGGAAATGATGGTCGAAGCAAAACTAGAGAGGGTCAAGAATCACAAAAACATAGGTTGTCTCGTGTCCGAGGTTGTATTTTGAAGAAATTGGTAGAGATGAAAATTACGTTTTGATTTCCACCTGTGCTCCTCAAGTTTTAAATATAATTAGGGCAAAAAATTGTCATATCAACTGCTTATATGACTGGTTTAACGGCTAATGTAATATCATTTTTTATATTTAACGTCCAAAGTTATGACAGAGGCTAATTTGAGTTACGAGCGAAAACGAGTTGGGTTTATTTGAACCAAAAAAAAAGTTTAACGTGTAAGTGAGATATTTGAGAAAATCTTAGAGGTTTTTTTTGCACCTTTACTTTTAGTAAATATATGTTAGGTTTCAAAAAAATTTCATACTAAAATTTTATTTTTAAAATATAATTTAGAAACTACTAAACACTTCTATGTAAAATATTTTTTGAAAGTTAAATTTAATAAATAAAATAGATAAATTTTCACCGTGTTATCGAAGAAATTTAAAACCACGATAATCACATATTTCCACGGATGTGAATGAAATTAAACCTAAATTACTATTTTATTATATTATACAAATTCCCATCAAATATTAAAGTAAATTAAATTTGTTTGAGGCTCTAAAAACTTTTGAAGGAAAACATAAGTAAAAATAAATAAATAACACACTGAAAGGGCAGTAATGTCATTTACATTTATCATTTCATCCTCACCCTGGATAAGATTCCGTATCAATAGGTCATTCCCACCGACGGCTGCCACTTCTCGGAACAAATCCAACGGCGGAGGTTAATCTAAACTCCTATATTTCACCCCAGTTCCTTTATAAAACCTCTGTGATCATAACTTTAGGGTTTAAGAGAGCATCAAAGGTACGTTCGAAACCCTAATCTCACTGCTGATCTTTGATCTCTGTCTTGTTTCTGTTTGGTTCTCGCTACGATCTTTTGTTTGATCTCTTTCTTGTTTCTGTTTGGTTAGTATGATGTTTTGTTTTGAAGGGAAATGAGATGCCAGAATCCATTGACTGATTGTTGTTGATGTCTTCTACTTTTCCGTTTTATGAATTCTTGATTTCCCCCCTCATGTTTATGGTGTTTTCTCGGCATCTTTAGGGTGTCTTCTCGTTTATTTTGTTGATGGTGTTTTCTTGGTATGCTTTTCTAGGGTTTGACTTTTAGGATTTAATCAGTTATCGAACGTTCCAGATTAGTGATTCTCTATTATCATTTGCATCAATCCGTGTGTTGTTTGTGTTTGGAGCTGGAGTGCGGTACTGTATGACTGGTTGCTGTTAGAGTGGAACTGTGGGAGGAGAAGGAATATTAGTAACTATATTCCAGCAATGGTTTTCATTTTAATTAGAAACGAAGCAAGCTCAAATTTATGCTAAAACGCAAAGGAAAATCCAGAACTTTGACTTCAAGAGTTGGAATATTATAGGTACTCTTGATTAAATAACCTTTTGAAAACCCAATTTTTGAAATCTGATCCTTCATCCATTTTTGATCATATTGGACAAAAACACCCTTGTTTTATTGCAAAAATAACCCCTTCTTTAAAGGGACAATATTAATACATGAAATTGGAATGGGCATACTTGTCCCAAATGGGTTATTTTTCAAGAAAATACATGGGAGATGTTAGATCGTAATGAATTTAAAGACATTTGATGTCTTTAAACCAAATATTTAAACTCTCTCTCTCTCTCTCTCTCTCTCTATATATATATATATATATATATATATATATATATATATATATTGATTTTTTAATGTGCAACTTTTCTGTTTTCCTGATGCTTATGCTTTTTTTTTTTTTTTTTGGCATAGAATAGCTTAAGAATCTCTCTTTCAACCAAATGATATGATGGCATTGAATCAACTCTTAATCTTTCAAGGATACATTTTGAATCATTTTCTTTTCCTTCAAAATGCTTGTTGTTGTTAGTATTTTTTTTTTCAAGAGCGAGGCTCAATAAAGGGTTAATATGAAATTTAAAGGGGAATTTGAGGCATTTGCAGTATCTTTCTATCTTCCTAGAAGGGAAGTGATCAAAAGATGTAATGTGGGTTGACGAGAAGAACTTTGTGTAAGTTAGTGGAGATTTTACTTTAATATGTGAATCATAATTAAACACATGAAGTATGTATAGCTGACTTGCACTTCAATGTATGCATTTAAGATTAGTATGGCCCTCTAATTTTGTTATTCTTACTTCTATTAGGTTTCAGAGATGGCTTTCTTTGGTAAATTTGGGAACATTCTTCGACAGACTGTGAGCAAGCAGGTCAACTCGGGATCTCTGTTTCAACCCATCCATATGTCACATTAAGATACATGTCATCTGCAAGCTCTTCATTGAGGTGCAATCATTTTTCCTGCATACCAAGTTCTTACCCATTTTTACGGTGAATTGTTGTAATCCCTTTAATATTGTGTTGCGTCTTTCATATAGCACCGATGAGACAAGTTTAAGAGTAGCTTTCTCATAAATACAGAGTACCATTAAAGGTTACTTATTCATCTGTCGGATTTATTATGTTTCATTCAATTAAGCCAAAATATTCTGTTTGTGTGTTTTTTCTGTGAATAGTTCTCCAAAGCATTGATGTTTGAGCTTTATTTTCATTGTATTATTTTAAAGCTTTTTGGCCATTGAAATAAACTTATGAAAGTTGCAATTTTGAAAATGGCATTTTAATCGAAGGTTTCCAAAATATGGAAGTTTTGGGTGACACATTTTCTGCATTCGTGTCCATTCTCTGTTTGTCTCTCTATTTTTTCTTTTTTCTTTTGCTTCTTTTGTGGTAGTAGTAGTATTTGAATGCATGTTCAATGGGTTTAGGCGGCTCTCTATGTCGTTGTATCGCAATTCTTTTAGTGTTGACATTTTCTAGTATGTCTAGAAAACAATCCAAATTCCAATGCCATATACCAGAATCTAAAAGAAAAAAATTGAAGGGAGCATTACACTCCCAAGGGGTAGCTTAGATGGCGTAAAGCTCTGGGATGGGTACCTAGAGGTTATGGGTTCGAGTCCCTTTGGGGGCATTGTAGGGTTTACCCAGTTGGTCACTCTAAGGCCGCATGGAATTAGTCGAGGTGCGCATAAACTGGCCCGGACATCCATGGTTATCAAAAAAATAAAAATATTGAAGGAGCATTAGAGGGTGCGAGGTGTTTTAAGGAGGCAAGTTTTGGGTGGATCATTAGTCTTATCGGTTAATTAGTTACCAGAAATTAATGCTCTCAATGTGCCGTATCTTGCAGCAAGAGTCATTGTGGATCGTGAGACTGGTAGATCAAGAGGATTTGGATTTGTTACTTTCACTTCTAGTGAGGAGGCCTCCAGTGCCATCCAAGCCTTGGATGGACAGGTATTTTTAATCTGTCACGCAATTGGTTTCTTCATCCCATGGTATTGTTGTGTTAAGATTGCCTAGAATGATATCATATATCAATGAAATGAATGATAATTTTTCTAAATCATGTTAGAAAATAGATGATGTGTGAACATTTTATTGTGTATATGGTTTTTATTCATATGCATCCAGTGCCACTCAGAGGCATTGGATATTTTATTCATTTATGGTTTTCTGGTGATAATGGAAGTGAATGTTGTTTTTGAAGATGATTACTCTAATTTGTAATAGAACATAAGCATTTTAATAGAAAAATTATCAGCCTGCAATGATGTATAAATGAAAAGATTTTGCAAATGTGTGGACTAGAAATCTTGTACTATTTCAATCGTTTTGTAGTAAAACTTCTACACAAGAGGAAATGTGATGTGTGTAAGTTGACTATGGATATAACCTCCTTTTGTTTGGTTTGATTTTTCTTCTCGGGAAGAGGTTGGAGATGAAAAGGGAGTTGAACTCCAGATCGCATCTTAAATCTCATGTAACCAGCAAAACCTCATCAAAATGTTTAATGCCAATGTTTATATATCTCCTCCTCAACTCTCCAATATCTGCTGAGACCATTGATGCTAGAGCCTGCTTTAATGTAGAAATTAGTCTCACAAATACGCTGATTAGATAAATGAGGATGGCTTATCACAAAATCTGTACAATCTGAGATGATTAGATGCTATTTCTTCCTCGCCATTACCTCTTGCCAAATTGCTCTGCCCTCATGGATTTTAGTAGGCCATAAGGAACTAACTTGCTATTATATTATATATATTTTTTCTTCCAGGATCTTCATGGCCGTAGGGTAAGAGTGAACTTTGCAACAGATAGAGCACGTTCTGACGGTTATGGAGGTGGTGGTGGTGGCTATGGAGGTGGTGGCTATGGAGGTGGCGGCTATGGCGGTGGTGGCTATGGAAGTGGTGGCTATGGAGGTCAAGGTGGTGGTGGATATGGTGGTGGGGGCTATGGAGGTCAAGGTGGTGGTGGTGGATATCGTGGAGGTCAAGGTGGTGGATATGGTGGTGCCGTTGATAGGTATGGGAGTGGAGGTGGATATGATGGTGGGAATTTTGGTGTTGCTGCTGGTGGCGGTGGTGGTAGTGACAATTACAGGTGCCATATGGTAGCAGCTTAAGGGAGCTGATCAGTTTGGTACCAACGAAAGCAACAACATGGATGCTGGAAAGTGGTGCTGGGAGTTTTCTACTGATGAACTTCTGAAGGAAATTATAGGATGATGATGAACCTGATGATTGAGCAACAGAAGGTTTTCTGATGTTAGGAAGAAGAATGATCTCGAGTAGTTTGGGAATGAAGCAGAGATTACTTAATGATCTTAACTTGTCCAGTTTCAAGTCTTGGACCACCTGCTTTTTTTATTATCCACTGTTCCCCTCCTATCTCTCTCCTTATCCATCTCCCTGCTGCTCGCCAGATTTATTTAGTTCTGGATCGGCTTTAACTACAAAACTGATGAACTATTTATTTAGAAGCATAAAAAGAGTTGTAAACGGTCGAGCCATGCCCTCTTTTCCTGCATGCACTTTCAGTTTTTGTTGCTATACACACATTGGAAATTCTTTTCCTATGGTATGCTGTTTTGTTGAAAGCGCTGCTATTCAGTATTCGAATAGCAGCCTTTTAACATGTAGGTTTACTCCTCTGAAGTCTTTTTTTTTTTTTAATTTATGTGAATAAGAATGCTATAAAATTCTCCAAATGTCTGGTTGTCTTCTCATTTGATTTTTCAGGTTATTTTTATAAATTATTAAACCTATCAATGTATTAATGTCTCGTTTAATTTGAAATTTAATTTTCTAATGAAAAAATTGGGAAGCTATTTGGCTTTTGTTTTAAACCTATTCATTGTATGGTGAATGACCGCTATGTTTAAGGAAGTTGAAACCTTTCATTGACAAGTTCAAGAACTTCTATTTACTCAACTTAAAGATGAGTAACGGGAAGACATGAGCCTTTAAAAGTCCTTTGTAAAAAAGTCTTCTTCACCTTTTGTAATAGCGCACCGATGAAGTTATCTCATCATTCTTTCACTTATCTCCTTCTCAATTCTCTTTGTGCTCATACATTTTGTATTTGGATATATATAATATAGAATAATATAATTATCTAGTTTGGTATTTTGTCACATTATTTGGACGACATGTTATTAAGTACTAATTTGATCAAAATTAATTTCCTAATCTACTCTTGGAAGATTTCGATTTGCTATATTTATAATTATATTTGGTTTTATTTATAACTCAAAACTGTATTGTTATTTGTCTAAATCAATTTTAATATTATATTATATATAAAAATTATTGATAATGTTAACATTACAAAACCTTAGCCATGACACTTTATATTATCTGAAACCACATCCTCGATCCCTGGTGTAATGGAATCTGTCGTTAGAGTATGTCTCTAAAGTCAATCGTCCCTTAGCACTTTATTGGTACTTATTACAAATTATCTAATATGTAAGGCTTTTTCATTAATTAGATATTCGTATGTTGAATTGATATAAATCTTTAATCGAATTAATGAAGTCCATGATACATAACATAACATGAAGGAAATCATGATGAGATCATGATAATAAAATTCATATCATGTGCAATTATGTTAGTATCTAAATTATTCAATGGATCAACGGTGATTTCAGATATTTGATTCTGGATAGACAATATACGCCATATTCCTTACGAGATCAAGCAATGAATCTTATAAAATGACTGCCAGTTGATTAGAGTTAATATACGGGTGTCATACATCGTAGCACTGCCATGCATTAAATCATACACTATCTATTTAAACGTAGACGCATCGTTCATCATAAGAATGCGCACGATCCTACTCGAGGCTCAAGATATCTCGACATGCCGATTTTCTACTTCGACCGATCCGCTCGAGGTATCCCTCGATGATAGTCTAGCATAATTCGAGGTGTTCAAGGCAATCGAAGAGGCCAACAGCCGATCTCACTCCCAACAGAGGAGAGTATACCGCGACTTCTCACGATCATCATTACTCAAAATCATCGCGCATAACTGACGAAATGAGTTCTGCACAAGTTCTAATATCACTGGGCTAGATGCGACTAAGATAAGGGGAGCTACATATCACCATGCTCTAAATCGAAAGTAGGTATAATTTGTGAAATGATGAATTGTGCGGTATTTTGTTTATGGAAGCGGTTTCAGAATGCACCACCGACTCTTCTAATAACGGTGTCATGATGCGTCACAGATACCGCCTTCACGACTTGCTTGATTCAGTTGAATCAAATGGCCAACATAACCAAGAACCTAATGGCTCACACACTTAGAAGATGGAGACTTGATATAAAACGAACTTGGATGTGAGTCAATCATGAGGGACTTCAATTTGGGGATTAGATCAATTCGGGATTAGTGGAATCCCAGGACTAAGAGGAGTCATTTAGAGAATCGAATAGGCAAAAGCTTGCTCATGGGCTTAAGGCCCATGAGGGAGCATGCTACCATGCATGGAGATGCATGTCGCATATTCCATCTTTAAGTGAGGGCATTTTAGTCTTTTCATAGGGAGGACTTCTCCTATAAATATATGGTTATGGGAGAAACCCTAACCCTAATGGTTGATGTATCAAACCCTTATCTCCAAACTTTGAGAGAGTAGTGATTTTTCTCTGTTTCCTCGAGGAGGAACCAAGAAGAAGCAAGCAGATCAGAGATTCTTCTCATCCTCATCAAGACGAAAACTCGCTGAAGGACCGAGTTTGTTTTCAACTCCGTCTCGAGGTTCTCGGGTCTCGTCTTCAGGTGGGATATTGTTGGGAGCATAACCTAGGACTCTGGCTTGTTTCGCCCGCACTTCGACACACCCTTCACTCCCTACTAGCGTGTGTGTGCCGCCACCCACGTAAAACCCCCAACCGTTACTTTCAACGACTTGAGAATCCTATGAAGCGGCTTGATATTGTCGAAACCCGTATAAAAAAAATTTTCTTTTCTAAACTTGTAATTTTATAGTAATTTCATGAAGATAACAACTCGCATACAGTGACATATCCCAAAACTCCAGATATACGCTTACACTTTTCAAAAATACTGCAAACTAACACACTCATCCAAAGAGCCTGTGCTCATCATGGTTTCACAAACCACCTTATTGCATACATACATATATTCCTTTATAAAATTCAAAGATTTTTCTACACAAGTGATTATTAATAATACAAAGACTGGAGCATTAAAGTCGAGAATCCTATTTTACCCAAATGGGCTCATGTGACCACAGAAATTCGAAAATAGTTTTTAAACAGAAAATAAATATTAAACGAGTTTATGAGTGTATGCTTTATAAAATGATTTTTCTCGAAAATATCTCAAACTAAGAAATCCTCTTTTACAAGATATTTTCCAGAATCTGTTATTTGCTTGAAAAAGTTTCAAACTTTTCATACTTATCGCTTGCTTTGCTTTGCTTTCTTCTTTTAAAGTTTCCAAACTTTTATACTTGCTTTCTTTGGAGTTTACAAAACTTTTCAAAATCTCTTTCTTGCTGCTTTCTTTTACCTTGCTTTAAAAAGTTTCCAAAATTTTCATAAACCTCTTACTTTTTAAAAAGTTGATGGCATTTTCTCAAACCATAGGAGCCTAGGCTCAGCAGCACTTTGAAATAAAAACGGGAGCCTGGACTCAACTATTTGCTTTGAAATAAAAACGGGAGCCTAGGCTCAACCGTTTGCTTTAAAAAATCTAAGCGGGGCACAGTGCGATGGTTGATTTTCAAAACTGTATAAAACATTTTGCTCATCCATTAAATACTTGGAGGCCTTTTCCTATTTCTTGTCTCCTAGTGAACACGGGGCTGGGCATCGTGAGTACCAGGGTGGAAGGACCTGGGTCACGCATCACCTGAGTGGAAGGGCCTTGGCCAATCTGGAGTACAAATATGGTGGAATTGACACAGGTCTCCATCACCATAATTTAGTTAGGCTCCTAACCACATATCACTTTCAGAGTACGTCATACGGTCTCCTTTAAATGCATGATGCATGATCTGGATTTATAACCGAGGCAAAATCTAAAATACATGTATGATATCCTAACATCTGTATATACGGAATACCTCTGTCATTATGTTTCAACCCAAGACTAGGGATTTTAAGGTTAGGCCTATTTTACAAAATAGACTTTTGTTTGCTTGCTTCTTTGGAAGTATGGTTTTACAATTCAAAATATTCTTGCTTCTTTATAAAGTATGGTTTAGTCATCAAAACCATTGCTTGTTTTTCCACATATGGTTTAAATCAAAACCATTTTGTTTGCTTAAAAACTCATTGCTTGCTTTAAACATGGTTTACAATTAAAACCATTAAATACCAGTGTAAAATAGTTTATAATAATAATACACTAGTATTTGAAAAATAGGTTTAGAACACTCATCTCTTTGTTTCCCAGGCAGGCACAACTCCACTACTTTGCCTTTGCTTTTAGCCCTCGCACTCAGCCGAATCTGCGTATTAATTACTGTCTTAGCGTAAAACAGCACTCCACCACGCAAGTCACTTTAGGGTCACACAACATTCATATAAACCAAATTAACAATTTACATGAGAACTAAAAGCCCACAACAAAAAAAACTCACTCATTTTGAGTAGCTATTTTTCCAACAATACTCTGGACTTTATTACTTGAGAATTATTAAGCAGTGCGAAAATTATGAAAATCTCCAGATCAGTCCTTTATATATCCAATGACATCTCTTTAAATTTTCAATTTAAAATTCCCCTATAAGGCCCTCAACACATAACACAAGATTTACAACATTTTTTTTAATGCCAAATTAGTTGGCTGCTGAATCACCTACTGTTATCCTTGATTTCTGGGGTCTTAACTCCATAAATTGGAAGCTAGTTTCTTCTACTCATTTGAATCCATGGTTTAAGGTTTCACTTCTCCAGTGGAATCACCCAATTTGGATCACCAAAACTCAAGTTATTGTATTTTATATCTAGATTACTCAAATTGTAAAACAGAATCTGCATAAATAAAGGCTAGGCTGAGTTTAGAATTTGTACTTCCTTCTTCTTATTCCTAAGTCTATTTTACTGAATTTTGAATAGCTGATTGGATGAGTGAAACTCCATATGGCCAAAACTACTACAACAATACCCAAAACAGAGCATAATCAGTGAGCTACGACTCCTTTGATCGATATTTAGGGCCTTAGAGCTACAATTTGCTCTTAGTCTCTTCTATACATTTGTAGCCCTATTTCTTATGGTTCTTTACAAATTGGAATCAATTCATTTGGATGATTATAACTTAATCTATAGCCAAAACAAAAACAGGGTTTTACCAAATTTTGACAAAATTTCCTTTAAAAAAAACCCAACATTCTCTTTTCTTACAAGCGAGTGCCAGAAACCGTATCGCCGATAATCGACATGAAAGTCATTCAAAACCACTCCATAACACTTGTATTTGGTGGTTTGGAACTCCCATACAACAAAACCTAGGTAAAAAAATCCTAAAATTCAACCTAAGGTCCATAATTCCTTCCAAACCATATGCAATTATGACATTCTGCATGTTTATTCTTTACCAATTAGGATTTTACCTACAAACTTCAAAATTCTAGGTTATTGTGATCTCCACAAAGGCTAGAACAAGGGACAACTTAATCTCCATGGAAAATTCGCACAAAACACTAGACATCCAAAATACATGATTTCAAGATGAAAACATACCTTTTCTCCTTCTCCTTCTTTGCTTCCTCTTAACCCCACTCCTCTCTTGCTCCCTTACTTTACTCTCTCTACTGGTTTGCCTGTCAAGTAGAACAAAATGTGATATTTTGTTTTGTCTCACTTCAACCTTTATGAGTCTCAATTATACCTTAATTGCAAATAGGTCCTTGATCTCTCAATATTTTTACTTCAACTTTTATTTATTTCATTTTTGGCATACCATCTTCTTGATTATGCCCTTTATGTCCCATTTGATCAATTACGATTTTACCTTGTTTTATTACAACATTCGGGTTCCATAAATTATCATTTCACAATTTCTTCAAAAAAATACTCTGATGACACTTAGTGCTCATGTGTGCCTCTACGAGTTACCCGTGCCGTACACCCTCTGGACCCAGCGTTACAAGTCCTCCCTCCTTTAGAACATTTAGGTCATAAAAGAATGAACAAAAGCTAAGCTCAAAGGAAAGGAAAATACGCCGTTCGAAATAATTGAGGGAATGCGCGGCGCATTTGAGCCTCAGCTCCAATGCGGCCCACCTCCCCTCTCATGATTTCTTTCCACGGACTTTAACCAAAGGGATCACCTTACTCCTGGCTGCTTAATTCATACTGATCTACAATCTGCAATTGTTCCTCATAAATCGATTCTCCTTTATTGGCTTGGCTGCTCTCTCGGCACATGTGAAGGATGCGGGATGTACTTCCTTAACATCGACACATGGATGTGTCATGAATCATGATAACTAGGGTAACTTCAGCACATGTATCTGTCCCCACCTTGCTCACAAATCTCATGGAGTCTATAGGCAAGTGGGCTTGCCTCGCCTCCCCGAATCTCAAAACACCCTTCCAAGGGAAATCTTCAAAAAGGCAGGTCACCTATCTGGCTTGCAAGTCTCTCTGACGGTTGTCCGCATAACTTTCTGTCTATCTCTTTGCTTTCTTTAAGTTATCCGCGAACAAGCGTCACTTTCTCTGAAGTGATGCGCTAATTCGGGGCCTCTAGTCTTCTCTCTCACCAACCTCATCCCGGCTGCTGAGTCCTACATTTCCTACCATATAGTGCCTGAATGGAGCCATCTCTATCTTTTGGCTTTGATAGCACATTGTTGTGGCGAACCATCGATTAAATGAGTATCCCAACTCCCCTTGAATTCCATCACCTGGCTCTCGACTTATCCTCTAGCATCTGAATGGTCCTGGCGGCCATCCGTCTGGATGAAATGTTATGTGGCTTTGAGGAAGCGGAAGGCGAGTACCTAAAGTTGTTTACAAACTAGGCGAAACCACGGATGTGAACGCTGGGGTTATCGATCGATACTATGTTGGAACCCATGAAGTCTCACTATCTCACCCATACAAGCGGGCGACGCCGAGAATCCTGACGATGGCCGGCGGAAAATGAAGCGAGACTTAAGTCGTCGATCAACTATCACCCATACTTAGCATCTATGTCTTGCCTTTGGTCAAAGTGGAAGACTGTCACAAATCCGGTGATCTTCTCTATTTTCCATACTAGAATAGAGAATGCTTGTATCTTCCCTACGGGCCTGCGATGCTGCGCTACTCTTGACGAGTTAGACATGCGGAGGCAGAAACTTGCAATCTCTTTCTTCATCCCAGTGCGTGTGTTCTTTGAAGTCACAGCGCATCTTGGTACTGCACGGATACGCATAGCATGTCACAGCGGATGAGATGTGCTTCTTCCATAATGTCTCTAACCATTTCAAGCCATGCTGCGCACGCACATTCTCTTGTCCTTTCCTTTATTATGCAGTCATCTCTAATTTGAAACTCTGCTTTCTTTCCTTTTACATCTCTATTCCTTAAGCTTAATCATCATTGGATCTATGTACCTATTAGAATCGTCCCATGGGAGGGTCTAACGTGAAATGTAGCTATGAGCTCACAGATCCTCAACTCAATATCACCCCTAAGACTCGAGATCAGCTGCGGTGGAAGATAGCTTTGATTTCATATGGGAATGAGAACTCTCGAGTCGCTGCACCAAGGCATACCTGCTCGACATTAGCTTTTCAGTTGAATTTTCGATGTAGTCGATGCGTAGTCCTTAATCAACTCAAGCCATCTTCTTTGCCACCTCGGGTTTAACTCTTTTGGGTGAAAATATATTGAAGACTCTTATGATCTGTAAAATCTTTGTGAACATAAGTAATGTCTCCATATTTTCAAAGCAAACACGACTGCTGCAAGCTCTAAGTCATGTGTAGGGTAATTCTCCTCATGCTTCTTCAAATCAGGCATATGCAATCACTTACTATCATTACGCATCAAAAAACACAACCAAGGCCTTGTCGGTATCTTTGTAAACCCTGAGCCCATCTCTCCCCATTGAAGCGAAGTTAGGCGGAGGCGAAGTTAAATCTCTGCTTCAACTCCTTGAAAAACTCTGTTAGCGGGCATCTGATCATACTTGACATCTTTTTCTTATCGACGAGTCGATGAAATTCCGCTATCTTGGAGAACCCCTCGACCAAAGCTTCTGTAATACCACCTTCTAAACCAAGGAAGCTTGACCTCGACACATTCTTTGACGGTTTCCAATTTACCACAATTTCTATTTTCTACGGGATCCGCTACCCACCTCTGACTAAGATCACATGACGGAGATACCTACTGTGTATCAAACCAAAGCGGCACTTGCTCAACTTAGCAACAAAGCGCACGCTCCTTAAGTGCGACACAATCCTCCAGTGCTACGAATGTTCCTACGAACTACGAATACACTAGGATATCATCGATAAAAACTATAATGAACCCTATCAAATACGGTTGGAATACAGGGTTTATCAAATCCATAAGCGTTCTTAGGAGCATTAGTCAAGCCAAGCGGCATCACCGGAAACTCACTAATATCGTAGCGTGTCTGAATGCGGTCTTTGGAGACATCACCCTCCTGCACCCTCAGCGATGATACCCAGGCCTCAAGTCTATCTTAGGAAGTATCTTTCGAGACCCTTGGAGTTGTCGAATAACTCCATGATCCTAGAAATTGAATGCGATTGAGATGGTAACTTTGTTCGGTGCGTAATCTATACACAGCTGCAAACTCCCATCTTTCATGCTTTCCTGAAGAGAAGCTGGGCTCCCGTAGAGGATATGCTCGGTCGAATGAATATACTTAACAATTCTTCTAAGCCGAGCATAAGCTCTCTCAGCTCTGGGAGCCATCCTATAGGAGAATGGAAATGGGCTCAATCCGCAGGATCAAATCAATGGTGAACTCCCACCTCTCTTTAAGGTAATCTGCGATATCATCAGGGAATTACATCACAGGAACTCTGGCTGTTTGGAATTTCATCCTTGAGTCCCCTCCTTCCTTGTCTCCACCACATAAGCTGGGCCATGACAACCCTTACGCAACATCTATGGCTGCGGGCGAGATCATGCGGAAGATAACTCTCTGCGTATTCCTACGAACTTACTACCTCCGATTTCGGGCATGCAACTTTACTTCCTTTTATAACGATCCCAATGTGGCTACATAGCGAGATAACCAATCCATCTTTGAGAACCACATGAGTCCCTCATATCTAAGGCCTATAAGATCCTTCGAACTCTATCCCCCAATCGAACTTCTCTTATCTACATTGCTACGGCACGAGAATAACGGATCTTCCAATCTGGAGAAACTCTCATCGACCACTCCCTAATGGTGGGTCTCCTATCTGACGATCTAAAGAAGGCTGGATGCAAATGAATGCGTGGCTCACTGGGGTCCACTTAATGTATATGCATCATGATCAAGGATAGAAATAATACTAGTAACCACATCTACAGGCATCGCATCTGTGGTCTGGCTTATAAACCACAACTGATGCGGGTCGTGCGCATCCACAGGGCGCACCACCTACTTTACCACGGTAGCCTCTACCAGGCACACTTGTGGCCCTCTACTTGGGAAACCTCTGAGAGACACCTAAGTGCTGTCTGGGGGTGTATAGGGTAGCTAGGAGTGGCTCTTTGAGTCTACTTAATCAACTAAGGGCACTCTCTAGTAGAAATGGCCTTCCTGCAGCCACAGTAGAAGCTTACATTGTACTATGTCTCTACACTCCACACTTGAGTGTGCCACCTGACACATATGTGGACAGGAGGAATGCTGCAGGTGGCCCTCCTGCAACAGGGCCTCAGCAGTCCTTTGACTAGGCGGCTCCTTACCACCTCGGCCCCTGCAGTAACCTCTGCCTTTGCTTCTCTTTCTTTGGTGACTGAGCTCATTGGGAAGTGCAGTGCACTTCCTCTTCCTTTCACGCCTACTGCGATACAGCCATAGTAATTTGCTCAACTCTGGGAGAAGCGACCTCAGCTAAGTCCCACAAATCTCTGTGGGAACCACGGACAAGTACTATGATCCGATCTTTGTATTATCTGCAAAAACCTTTTGCATAGGGACTTCATCGACACGTATATATGGAACTCCAATCTAACTAGTTACACATGAGCCTTCTTCTCTCACTATTCGGATGCGACATGTTCTTACGCTATAATGCAGAAAGACTCCCTCAGATCCTTGTGACTTGGGGAAAGAATATGTCCCATTCGCTCTGTTGACCGGTCCATGATATACCCTCGGGATACCTCCTGTCACAACATCCACCAATCCATAGCCTGTCCTCCATCAGAAACCTGGAAAACAAGACTCTCTGCTCATCCTGTAGCCCATAACTCCGTAAACCTTGTTCACTCTGTCTAACCATAACCAGGTGCCTCACGGATGCATCCCTTCTTGGTATATGGCTTGGTGCCCTTACGTGCTCTCGATGAACCTCCTAGGTTCTTGAGAACTTCTCTGAGTGGTGGTGGAGAATTTGTGACTCTTTTAGCGTGTCGCTATGGCCACTATCTGAAGTATGTGCCACACCTTTCTGCCATAAACAATCCGTTGAGCTCCCTCGGTGACCCGGATGTCTAGCGACTGCTCTTTGGAGGCGATTCATAAATGGTAGTCGGGGACCAATCACGTGTCATCTCTCAGTCTTGCGGGGCGCTCTCGGAAACCTCTGGAATAACTCTTCTAGGATGACCTCAACGTCCTGCGCGACATAAATCTTTGTATTTGCAAAAAAAAATCAATTGTTTAATACTTTGAATCACCCTCATATATGTGCTGAGTTTGAAAATGCATGGTTGCCATTAGTTTAAAATAGTGTATACGAAAACTACGATGCTTGATAACATAGGTTTCCTAAGATCCTGCTCTGATACCAACTTGACACACCCCCACCCCTGCTAGCGGCAGGTGTGTATTACCTGAAACCCAGTGCGTTCACTTCCCAGCATTAGAGAATCCTAGACGAATGAGTGTTTAGCCTATTTGAAAACCCAGTATAAAAATTTTCTTTTCTAAGCTTGTAATTTTATAAAATTTAAGTATAACAGTTGCATACGGGACCTCCCAAAACCCATGTATCTGGTTTACACTTTTTTCAGAAAATATGGTAACCAACACACTCATCCAAAGAGCCTCAGGCTCATCACATTTTCACAAAACCACCTTATGTACATACATATATTCCTTTATAAAAATTCAAAGTATTTTCTTACAAGTGATTATTAATAATACAGCACTGATACTAAAGTCAGGAGAATCCTATTTTGCTCCAGCGTCTTGCGTGCACAGCTACGGAAAAGTAGTTTTAAAACGGGAAAATAATAGGCTAAGCGAGCTCTGATGGTAATATACTTTATAAAATGATTTCTTTTTCTGAAAATATCTCAAAACGGTAAAACTCTCTTTACAAGATATTTTCCAGAAATCTTGCTTGCTTTGCTTAAAAAGTTTCTAAAACTTTTCATACTTACTTGCTTGCTTTGCTTTGCTTTTCTTTTAAAGTTTCCAAAACTTTTTATACTTGCTTTCTTTGAAAGTTTACAAAACTTTTCAAAAATCTCTTTCTTGCTTTCTTTACCTTACTTTAAAGTTTCCAAAATTTTTCATAAACCTCTTACTTTAAAAGTTGATAAAACTTTTCTCAAACACGAGCCTAGAGCTCTTCATACTGAAATAAAAGCAGACCTAGACTCAACTATTTGCTTTGAAATAAAAGCGAGAGCTAAGGCTCCATGGGTTTACTTTAAAATCTAAGCGGGAGCACAGTACACGATTGGTTTAGTTTTCAGCTGTATAAAACATTTTATAAATCATCAACCCTTTGCGGAGGCCTTTCTAACTTCTTTGTACCTAGTGAACACGGGAGCTGGCGTCGACCGTGCGGTGGAAGGACACAGGTCCACATCACCTAGATGGAAGACCTTGGCCCGATCTACCTTCAGAACAAAATATCAGTGAATTGTTTGGAGATGCTCATCACCTGAATTTTGATTGAGGCTCTGGACACTGCACATTGTATGATGGGTGCGGTCTGTGATAAAAAATTGCGGTCTGAGTTTATGGCAGACAGAATCTAAAATGCATGTATGATATCTAACACCACGCACACGATACAAATACCTACGGCCCAAGGTATGTTTGCTTAAGATTAAGGATTTTAGGTTAGGCCTATTTTACAAAATAGGCTTTTGTTTGCTTGCTTGCTTCTTTGAAATATGGTTTTACAATTCAAAACCATTTCTTGCTTGCTTTATAAAAGTATGGTTGAATACATCAAAACCATTACTTGTTTGCTTTTCACGTATGGTTTAAATCAAAACCATTTTGTTTGCTTAAAAACTGTTGCTTGCTTTAACATGGTTTTACAATTCAAAACCATTAAATACCAGTGTAAAACAGTTTATAATAATACACTAGTATTTGAAAATAGGTTTAGAACACTCACCTCTTTGTTTCCCGAAGCAGGCACAACTCTGCACTCTTTTTCCTTTGCTTTTAGCCTACACACTCCTTGAATCGGCACGTATTAATTGCACTGCGTATAAGCCAAAACTTACTTTTAATTCCACACGCAAGTCACTTTAAGTCACGCAACATTCATATAAGAAAACCAAATTAACAATTTACCGCAGTATTTGGCTTCCCTAACAAAAAAACCCACTCACATTTAGTAAAACCTTTTTAACAATACTCTCTGGACTTTATTACCCAAAAAATTGTTCAAACGGTCTTTAAGTGAAATCTCAGATCAGTCCTTTATATATCCAATGACATCTCTGTAAATTTTCAATTTAAATTCATTCTCTAAGACCCTCAACCACCTCACACAAGTTACAACATTTTTTTTTTTTTTAATGTCCAAATTGTGATTAGCTCATGAATCTCCTACTGTTATCCTTGATTTCTGGGGTCTTAACTCCATAAAATTGGAAATGGTTTCTTCACTCATTTGAAGAATGGTTCTAAGGTTTCTTCTCCATTGAGGAATCACCCAATTTGGATCACCAAAACTCAAGTTATTGTATTTTATATCTAGATTACTCAAATTGGCAAAACAGAATCTGCACATAGCTCCACTTTGAAAAATTTCTGGGCACTTTGGGGTTACAATTTGCATGCGCTTCCTTCATCTAACTTATTCCCTAGAAGTCTATTTTACCCATAATTTTGAATCACTCAATTTGGATGAGTGACTCCACTTATGGCCAAAACACTGCAATAATGCCCAAGCGGGCATAGTATTGAGGCTCTGGGGCTCACCTTTCAGTCCGTATTTGGGAGCCTTAGAGCTACATTTTGCTCTTGGTCCCTTCTATACATTTGTAGCCCTATCTGTTCTTTAACAATTGGAATGAATTCATTTGGATGACTATAACTTAATCTATAGTAAAAAAAAGAACAGAGGTTTTAAATTTTGACAAGGCTGGCCTTTAAAACCCAGCATTCTCTTTTTTTAACCATTTCCTCAAACAAAGTAATACCCTCAATAATCAACATGAAAGTCTCATTCAAAACCACTCCACAACACTTGTTGGTGGTTTTGGAACTCCCATACAACAAAACCCTAGGTAAAAATCACAAAAATTCCAACTAAGGTCCACCCAATTCCTTCCAAACCATAGAATTATGATGGTTTCCATGTTTATTCTTTTTACCAATTAGGTTTACCTACAAACTTAAAATTCTAGGGTTATTGTGATCTCTCACAAAACCCTAGAACAGAGCAACTAATCTCATGGAAAATTCATACCAAAAACCTAGGCAATCAAATACGGCAGTTTTCAAAAGATGAAAAACATACTTTTCTCCTTCTCATTATTCTTCTTCTCTTCTTCACTCCTCTTTTCTCCTTATTCTCTCTGCCACTCTGGGTTGCCACCAATAAAATGAGAACAAAATGTGATATTTGGTTTGTCTCATCTTACTTTCTAGTCTCAATTATACCTTAATTGCAAATAGTCTTGATCTCTCAATATTTACTTCAACTTTATTTATTTTCATTTGGCATACCATCTTAACGATTATGCCTTTATGCATTTGATCGATTACGATTTTCTTTCTTTGTTTTATTCTGGCATTCGTTTAATGAGTGCTCGTTTAATTTCTTCCAAAAATACTACGTTGGCATGAAGTGCTCGTAGTAATGCTTTACTACGGTTACCCGTACCATTACACCTCTCGGGGCGAGTACATTGACAGTTGATGTCGGTTTTGAATTGACACAAAGGTAATCCTACACCACCTGCTGCTGCACAGGCGGATTTGATGCTCCAGAGTCATGGGAGGTTTTTGATGAGTTTTCCACTACTTTTAGCATGAGATACCACCTCAAAACTCTGAAATATCATTAAAGAAAGGGAATCAAGCATCCTTGGAGATCGCTAAAACGTAGCTATTTTCCTTGACGCCACCTCCATGAGGGATTTAAAAAGTAGATACCTTATGGTAAGGACCCACCACTATCTATGGAATAATTGAAGGAAGGTATAACCCTTTAAGCGTGATTCTCAGCTTCAGTATATGCAGGATGCACCTAAGGTTGTAAGATTTCAAAACAGTCATTGAATACTACTTCACATTATTTAAAATCGGCTCCCAATTGAAGCTATATAGAGAAAAAGTCATAGAAGAAGACATGCTAGAAAAAACGTTCACCACATTTCATGTCTCAAATGTGCTCTTGCAGTAGCATTATCGTGAACATAAATTTAAAAAATACTTTGAATTGATATCATGTCTTCTTACTGTTGAACAAAATAAAGAACTCTTGATGACAAATCACCAGTCGTCCAATTGGATCTGAACCATTCCCTAAAGTGAATGCAATATCGTCTCAAACATGTGGGCGGCACTGGTGGCAGGAAAATTTTTTCAATACCATGAGGCACTCATGATAGTAATCATTCAAATGCTCATAAAAGGAAAGCCTCTATATAAACACGAAGGAGTGGAACCAATAGCAGGTATAACAAGAAAATGGGAAGTATATACAAAATATACCTCCTAAAGCTCATGAGAATAATTGTCATAAATGTGATATGAAAGAGCATTGGTTGTGTACCTATCGTACGCCCAAACATTTCATTAATCTCTACTAAGCATCAATCAAAGAAAATGGGAAATAGATAGAAAAGAACTTTACTAATATAAATGGATTAGACTTAACTTACTATGATACTAATTTCTTTAGAGGTTCCAGTGAAAAACCGATCTATTTGATGAATGATGAAAATACTGCTAGTGAATGATGCTTCTTATATCAAAATTAAATAAAATATCATTTTGTTATTACATCTATTACATTGTTCTTTATAATTTTTGGCTACTTGCATCTCGAACCATATGTTATCAAGCCCCTAAGATGAATGAGGGTGATGTATACTATTGACCGCAACCACATACACAATTCTTCGAGATAAGTGATACTTTCTAGATTTGACATCAACAAATGTCAATGTGGAGTATAATATCCGTACTGCAAACTTAATTGAAGCACCTGCACAGCAATCATAATGCTACCAAATGGAAATAGGTTCCTTATATCAATGATGTATTATATTATGACAAATCCATTAAGGAATTTGATTTGGCTTAAAGATATCCGCATAAATGGATATCACATTGAAACCGTGAAAGAATGTAATATAGAATGTCTTTATATTGCTTCTATCATTTCTGGCAAGAAGCTTATTGTTGAAAAACTCTTAGCCTTCTTCTCTAGGTTATACTATCTGGATTATAAAGCTTATCGAAATATATGTCGTCGAACCGTGGTTCAATAACCCAAAGACCTTTATTCTTCGCCCGATGTGACCGGTCACCGTGGGTCCTCAATGATGCGACGAATCATAAAAACTGGAATCCATTAGAGAACCAAAAGAATCTTTTGCCTAATGAATACTCATGTGCTATTTGCTCACAAGGTAAATTGATAATTAGGTCATTCTTTAGCAAAGTCACATTTGAGTCACCACTCTTATTAGAAAGAATACATGGGGATATATGTGGACATATTCATTCTTTAGCAAAACCAAATTGTCGACTTCTGCCTAGAGGACATGCTATAATGCATTATGTAAACTTAGTTAGTATTTGACTAACAGCTTACCATGAATACTCCCCTTCACAACTAGTATTTGGTAAACAACCAAATATTTCCCATTTACAAATCTTTAGTTGTGCAGTTTATGTACCAATTGCACCTACACAGTGTACTAAAATGGGTCCCCAACGAAGACTTGAGATTTATGTAGGTTTTGATTCTTCGTCTATCATAAGATATCTTGAACCCTTAGTAGGAGATATTTTTACAACCTGCTTTACCGATTGTCAATTTAATGAGAGTGTATTCCCACCATTAGAGGGAGAAAATTATTCTGTATGAACGATGAGAAATTACTTTGAATGCATTTACAATGTCTCATTTTGATCCTCATACAAATTAATATAAACTGGAAGTTCAAAGGATCATTAATTTCCAAAATCTTGTAAATCCATTACTAGATGCTTTTATTGATATAAAGAAAGTGACAAAGTCACATATCTCGGCCGCAAATACTCCAACACGGATTGATGTCTCTGGAGGACATTTAGCAAATGAGTCTAAAATACGCATGAAGTGTGGAAGATATATCGCTTAAAGCATTACACCTCCCTAAGAGAAAACAAAGAAAAATTGGTGCACATGAAGAGATAAATAAAACAAAAAGCCTAGCAGAGACATATGATGAACAAGAGGCCTCAACAGAGGCATATGGTGAATAAGAGCCCCTATAGAGGCATACATTGAACAAGAGACCCCTAAAAAGTTCGAGATAAAGAAATAGCTCTTTAAAGAGACACAAGCACTAAAATTATTAGATCTCAATGAATTATGTGCAAAAGGGATATAAATGGGATTGAAATAATATTGTTATCAATAATATTTTTGCCTTCAAAGTGGCCTTAAACATCATAAGAAATGAGGAAGATCCCGAATCACAAAATATGGAAGAATATCAACATAGAAATGATTGGCCAAAATGGAAATAAGCTATGCATACATAATTGAACTCGTTAATGAAATAAGAAGTTTTTAGACCTATAATCCAAATACCTAAAGGTGTAATTGGGTTCAAATGAGTATTTGTATGAAAGCGCAATGAAAATAATGAGATCATAAGATATAAAGCACTATTAGTAGCACAAGGTTTCTCATAAAGATCTAATATTGACTAATGATTTAAACATATTCACTCACACGTATTGCACCATTTTTCGCTTTAATAAGTTTATCAGTCTCTGAAGGACTGGATATGCATCTCATGGATGTCATTACAACTTATCTATATGGATCCATAAATAAATAAATAAATATATATATATATATATATATATATATATATATATATATATATATATATATATATGGAAAATCTCTTAAAATTTAATCAGCTCAAGCAACAATATAAAGTCCCCGTAGTGCTGTGGTACATTCGCCTGCAATGGAAGATTTACTAAAATAGCAGATGCGAACAACCATACGCTTATGCATTTTATCAAGAAATCAAAACCGATTTGCAATTATTGTCAGGTATGTTGATGATTTAAATGTCGTTGGGACTCCTAAAGAACTCTCACAAGAACAAATAAAATATTTATAAGGGGAATTTGAGATGAAAGATCTTTGGGAAAACAAATTTGTCTCTAGCCACAGACGAAAGCAGCTATATATCTATTATAGTATTGGTTCACCAATCAGCATTTATTAAGACAGCCTTAAAGCGTTTTTATATGGATAAAGCACACTCTTTAAGTTTTCCAATGGTTGTCCGCTCATTTGACGTGAAAATGATCCATTTCGCCCCCAGGAAATGGTGAAAAATTACTGGGTTCAAATACCATATCTTAACGCTATTACGCACTATGTATCTCGCTAATCAGATTCTCCCAAATATTGTTTATCGACATTTATTGTCGTACGCCCATCTACCAAAGACATTGGAATGGTATCAAACGTATATTGCGCTACCTCCAAAGAACAATTAATATGGGTTTATTTTATGCAAAGGAATCAAAGTGGCAATTGCTTTGATACGTTGATATAAGATACCTTTCATATCCACATAAAGTCATATCACAAGCAAGGTATGTGTTTAATGGTCATAAAACTGCTATTTCATGGAGATTCTTGCCAGACAACTACTGGCCACATCATCGAATTCACAAGAGATTATAAAGCACCATGGAAGAAGCTTTGTAATGTATATGATCAAGATCGATGATCCAACATATCCAAGAATCATGCAAACTCCCCTTTATAAAAAACAGTCCAACAACATTATTTGAAGGTAATGATGCATGCATTGCACAAATCAAAGGATATTATATAAAAGGAAATATAACTAAACACATTTACTCTAAAGTTCTTTTATACAAATGAACTCTAGAAGAGTGGTGAAATTGATGTTCAACAAATACAATCAAGTGATAATTTAGCAGAGACTTATTCTGAAATCATTACCAACCCCAACATTAAAAGCTAATATCTGAATTGTAATGGAATTGAAAGACGTTGTGAGGGGGAGTATCGTATGACATGATGTTATGCTATTACTATTTTCCCTTTATCTGTTTGTCCCCCTTTGAGTTTTATTTACAAAGTTTTTAACGAGACAGTCCTAACAGACTAAGAACAATCTACAAAATCATAAAAATATCGTACTTTATCTTTCGCTAGGTTTTGTCATACTGGATTTTACTAACAAGATTTTAATAAAGCATATTCTTGATGATGGTCATTCAAGGAGAGTTTATAAGCCAAATCATTGTATGGTGAATGACCACCACATATAAGGAAGTTAAAACCTTCTATTAAAAGGTTCATGAACTTCCATTTACTCATCTCTCTCTCCCTTTTCTCCTTCTTAATTCTTTTTTTCTCTTGTTCTCTTTCTCTCATGCATTCTCTCTTTTGAATATATATATATATATATATATATATATATATATATATATATATATATAATATAATATAATTATCTTTAGTTTATTATTTTATCACACTATTTTACAACAGTTTTGTCCATTAAAGAAACGATAAACTATTTGGTTTTGTACATAAAAGAAACAAAAAGTCTCTATAAACCAATAAAAACATTTTAGATCATTTCTAATATTGATTCAGTATTTGAATTAATTTTTTAAATTATTAGATTCGTGAATGAATTAAATACATTATGATTTTATATACAAAAGAAATTATCATTTTAAACTAAAATAGATATTCTTTAATAAAAAATTGTATTATCTATAATTTAATTTAAAGTTTATATTTCAAGTAAAAGAATTAAATCATTGACTATATGTATGAACATATATACCCAATCGTTTAGAAAGAGGATTCCAACTTACTAAAGGAAATAAGATTAAAGTCAGCTTCAGGAGTTTAACGTAAGTCTTAATCTCCATAAATTGTAAATTTCTTTGCAATTCATATGTGGTAAAAGAGCAGCCAAACAAACCCTTACTTGCCTAACCAGAGGTCAAGAAGAAGCTGAAAAGCTGAAAATTTTGTGTCTACCCATCAAACCCCAATAAGTCTCAAGGACCCTTCAATCGGAACGCCTCCAAGAATCAAAATTGATCCCAAAATCTCAACCCCAATGGCCGAAAACCGAAAACCCAGAAGCATAATTGAATCTCTTGGCGAAGAAATCATCAGAATCATATCTCCAGTCTCAATCTGTATGTTCCTGGTGGTCCTTCTTGTAACCATCCTCAACTCCGACACATCTTCATCGTCTTCTTCAGTTTCTACCATAGCAACCATAGCATACAGCGAGGACAGCTCAGACTCGGCATGGGAGAAATTCAAAGGTGCCCTTTTGAATTCACTGGTTTTTGTGGGTGTTGTCACTGTGGTGACCTTCCTTTTGGTCTTCCTTTTCTATTTGGGATGCACTAAGTTTCTTAAGTACTATATGGGTTTCTCTTCTTTCATTGTTTTGGGCTTTATGGGTGGTGAAATTGCTCTGTTCTTGATCCAGGATTTCAGCTTTCCCATTGATTGTATTACTTTTGTTATTCTTTTGTTCAATTTCACTGTTGTGGGTGTTTTGGCTGTGTTCATGTCAAAGACGGCGATTTTGGTAACTCAAGGGTATTTGGTGGTGATTGGGATGTTGGTTGCATATTGGTTTACTCTTCTACCTGAATGGACTACATGGGTGCTATTGGTGGCCATGGCATTGTATGATTTGGCTGCAGTTTTGTTGCCTGGTGGCCCTTTGAGGCTCTTAGTTGAGCTTGCAATATCCCGGATAAAATATTCAGCTTTGGTTTATGAGGCCAGACCGGTGGGTGCCAAGGCTCATGCGGAGGAGGTGGTGTAGCTCAAAGGAGGACATGGAGAGAAAGGAGGGATATTGGATCCAATTTGAGTGAAAATTCGAATATCGTGAACACTTCTGATGTAAATGTCAATCCTGATGTGGCTTCAAATTCTACTCTTGGGACGTGTTTATCTGTTTGGAAGTAGCCCAGCAAGCGGCTAGTTTGGTTAACGCTGCAGAGGGTCTGGTTTCAGAAGGTTAGGCTTGCAGGTGCTTATTAATTGATCATCAATTAATGTTCAGGGCATGGACAGGAAGATTCAGAAACCCACCTTGAGGAATTGGAACAAGATCTTCTGGGTGCAAATCAAGTTAAGGATTAGAGTTTTATCTTCTACAGTGTGTTAGTTGGCAGGGCAGCAATGTATGATTATATGACCGTTTATGCATGTTATCTTGCTATCATAGCTGGTCTTGGTGTTACATTGATGCTATTGGCAATTTATCAGAAAGCATTGCCAGCTCTTCCAGTGTCAATTTTGCTTGGTGTGTTGTTTTATTGCTTCACTCGATTCTTGCTTGAAGCTTTTGTTGTACAATGTTCTTTGAACCTCTTGATGTTCTAGAATTACGACTTAAATTTATTGAAGTTCAATAATCTGCCACAAAATACCTATTGACGGAATCTATTTATTCCCTTTGTGATTTAACTGGCTCTGCAAGGTGTTCTTGTGCTTTCATATGTTGTATAATCAATTTTAATTGTGATCAAATTTGTTTAGGTAAGGGACTCCTCAAACAAATAAGGGTAAGGTCATTTCTTTTTAAATTCTGTATTTTGTTTATAGGCAAACAAAAAGATATATTCGAAAGTGCCAATCAAAAAAAGGAGGTGCACCTTATGTACACAGGCAGTGTACAAGGGAAGCACCTAGGCAAACAGAAGTGGCACCACAAACAAGAACAACTAAGCACCACTATCCATAATTTAGCACATTTCCTCTCTAATGGCATTCTAGACCATACCATATGTGACATAATAGCTGTCTCTTTTAGCTTAAGTTCCTTTATCCTTCATTAGAAGATCCTTCTGTTTCTCCCTACCATGCACCAAAACAAACCAAAGAGGGGCCATCCTCCACCCTTGTCCATGCCTTTCACCTTCCCCTGCAGAGGGCTCTTTCTAAGAATCTTGAAATGTCCACGAATGCCAAAGATTGCTATCTGTACTCCACAACTTTCTAGTTTTGTTGCAATGGATAAGAATGTGGTTTGTTGGAGTCCTTGTTGACTATGCAAAAGACTGCTTCTATCAGGAGTCATCAACTGTCCTTTCTCTTAAAATAATGTTTGGGATCTTCTCCGCTGACTCTAAGCAAAAAAACTCTTGAAGGAGCAGTGGTGCCCCAAATTCCTTTGGGTGAGGAACAGGTTTTGATTTTCATCATGTAGTAGAAATTTCACAGGAATGCTCCTTTTTCTCTCCCGCCTAAAAGTAACCTATCCTTCATCCCTCCCTGATTTTAGCACTCTCATTGTGGATGGGCTCCATAAGTTATCCTTGAATTTAATTGGACCTAAAAGAATTGGAGTGGGTTTAGGTTGAAAATTAAGCATATAAAAGAGGAGAAAAAATCAGGAAGAAACAGGAACTTGCACTGATAAATATCTGGATCTTGTAAAAAACTACTTCTTCACACCATGGGACCTGGCCATAACTGAATTTATCATCTTGAGTGCAGGGAAAGGGATGCTAAGGGTAGGCATTGCAACTACAATAATTGAGTCTTGCACATTCCTTGTAAGAAGTGTTTCTCTAGTTTCATTGAAACAGTAATCACGGATTGTGCAATTGAATTCATTGGGAAAATATTGGTTGCATGAGGGTTGAATTTGCTTCAAGACACAAATTAAAATGTGTGTTGCAGATGGTATGGAAGATGGAAGCAAAAAATACAGATTAAATAGTATTATACGCAAAATTGAGGAATTATCTTGTTCTACTAAAACTTTGTGTTAGCTACGTCAAAAACAGTATGTTGATATGAGAAAACATACAATAAAAGTATTATTAATATCAAAATTTCACTTCAATGCTATGGGACCTGGTCTCTGGAAGTCAGTTGCTGACAATTTTCAACAGGCTTTTGCAATGACAAACATGGGAAGTGGAACTTGATATAGGTTTTGAGTAGTGAATATTTGTGATATAAAAAAGGATGGAAGGGGACACAGGGCATAGGCAGCATGTAATCCCAGGACTACCATTGATCCAAGGAGCCAAGGGAGCTATTGGACAAAAACTTTCAGTCAACTGGCAGGTTTTTCTTGTGGTTAATTTTATTTTGTGGTAGATATGCCCGAATGTGGGTTAGTAAATAAAAATGTCGAGGCATCCTGGTTATGGCTTTCGAGTGTTTCCTCCCTTTTTAAAGTCTTTTTTCTTTCTGTAATGTCAAAAGACTTGAAACCTGTTAATAAGTCATTGCAAACAACTATTTTCTGGCATCTCCTTATTTTTTGTCACAAACCTTGTGGTGGGGAAACCTATGCAGTGCATTAGATATATAACTCCATTGGTGGCTTATATATTTCTTCTAAAATAGCTTCTAAAATAATGACATAAGAAGCTTGCATATTTACTCATCCAGTTCCCTGAGAAAATATCCCAAATCTGCCCCAGCTCAAAGATCATAGTAAGGGAAGAAACATTGTAGTGGTAGTTTGGCAAGAAGAAGCAGTTGGAGCTTCTAATTCTAGTGTGGTCAAATTAATATATTGAAACCCTGTCTTTATTTTTATAATTTATTAGTTTGACCATTTAGATCTTTGTATACTGAATCCATTAAATGCTTGGCGTGAATCTTTCAACTGCAAAGCAAAGTTGTAGAGTTTCTGAGAACAGTTTCATGCTTAGATGCTGTCAGTTTAGTCTTTTATACAGATCTGTCATTTGAATCCTGACTGCATCTCCATAACTGTATTGGGTAATCGAATTAATAACTTGTGATTTCCTCTGCAGATTCCTTATGATGTAGTTGTTTAATGTAGTATTTTGTACCTTTCACCCTTGTGGCTGCTTTTATTTCTTGCACTTTCTTGCTTAAGCTGTGATACAACTATATATGTATAAAGACCCTGCTAGAGTCTTTAAAATTGCTCAAACTAATTTCTCTTGTTCTCAAATGTGTATGTTTCTCTTGTTTGATAGGATGGGGTGAATATTGACTTTGTTTATATGTGTAGAAATCTTGAATTCTCTTAAAGCTTGTGACTGATTGGTCATATTAGTTATGTGCAAGATTATTCTCTAAGCATGACCATACTTAATAGGATCTTGGGATGTATTATTGAAGTCAAATGTTTTGGGGTGCATTCGTTCACATAAATCATGGTTTCCCCAAGTACTGGGTAGAAATGGCCTAGGTACACTGGAGATCTCTAATTATTTTTTTATGTCAAATTGCCATTTGGAAGACTGAAGCACAGTTTTTTTTTTTGGAATTTAAACTTTAAAACCAAAGCCCATTACTTTTCTGCTTTAGAAGAACATCAAAACTAGCACAACGAAACCTCCTTTGCTGCTCTTGAGTTCCTCCATCCCCAACAGAATCTGGTCTCCACCTTCCCCACCCCAAAAACACATTTCATATTCAATTCAACTAAATTTTTTTAATTTGGTTGAATCCTTCATCATCTACTGTTCTCTGTACCAAGTAATAGTGAAGAAAATGGCTGGGAAATGAATGTTTTAGTACAATGGTTTGAGGACCCTTGCATAATTACCTCCATTTACCACTTCTGTGAATGCATATATGTACATGAAGAAGACCCTGCTAAAACTGTAGGTCTTCAGGTCTAGCCTTTGTCCAGCTATGGTAGTTATCAAGGGCCAGATCACTGAGTCACGTTTGGCTTGCATTAATGGCCATCATGATCACCTCCTCCGCCTACGAAACTAGTGGCTATACCAATGTAGGTCAAGCTCAACCATTGAGGCACCAACCCGATATACGACTTTTAGTTTGAATGTGTCCAGGTCTTGGGGCCCCTGTACAACATGGAGTGTTAAAGATCATTAGGATGCTTCGGTCCCATATTGTTGCCATCAATATCATTACCACTTTCTCATCTTCAAACACTAACACAACTTACTGGAATTTGAAAAGAATCCTGGATCAGTTCAATCTGAGTAAACAGAAAGAGTGAAACTGTCACTGTCCTTGCTTTGGAAGGAGTACTCTGTTTTTCGGTTTCTATTTTCAGTTTGAAGTTTACCCCTAGAACATACAAAGATTTGGTTCTAGAATCCAATGCATTGTTTAATGTCTTAGACCCTGAAAATGTGATCAGGCCATGTTCAGTTATGTACCAGCGTCTTCCCATGCTAAGATAGATATATATATATATATATATATAGGCAATTAGGCACATAGGGCATAGAAACAAAAGGAGGAAATAACCATGTAAACCCTGCCTATAATCCTACTTAATATTATCACATGAGAAAGTTACAGTTATATTACAAAGTTTTGCAGTTTGAGAACTGTTGATTGTGGCCATAGGATGAATCACTAATGGAAAACATAAAATAATTAAGAAGCAAAGAAAAGGAAAAACTCAAAACTATTCAGATTTCACTTCCTTCTGTTGTTCAATGATTTTGGTGACCCTCCAAAGAGATCATGGACATAATTCTCCAGATCATCTGCTGAGTACTTGATGTGCTTCTCACTCAGATTTTCAGAGTTCCTCCCAATGAAACCCCTGTATGCCTGGAATATTTTCTGTGAAGTCAAAATTCGTAGATTTTCACGAAGCTGAGGGTCAGGGATAGACCAGGATGTTTGGTTTTTATATATCTCCTCAAAAGCAATACAGAAGCCTCTATACCTCTCTTTAAGAATCATCTTCCAGGGTGAATTCGAACCCGAGTTTCCATCTTCCCTAAGCAAAGAAAGGACTGAACTCCAAGTAGTTCTCGTAGCTAGTCACGTGCTGCTGAACCTTCACCATGTGCTTCCTGATCCATTCATCACCAAGGAAACCCCTTAGTTCAGATTTCCTAGTCTTCTGGACCATGTAGTGAATGTTGTTCATCAAAAAGATGTGTTGCAAAGATATATCCTTGTATAATTTTGATCTGCTATCAAGGTTAGATTCCAGGAGAGACACAACTGAGTGCAGGTGATGAGCTACTGGACAAATTCCCGGAGAAGGAGCAGCATTCTGCGCATTCTCTTCTTTGATCAGAGGCTCTGGTTCTCCCCCGTTTTGGTCCTTGAGAAGCAAATTGAGCGTATTGCCATATTCAGAAAGAGTCTTGATGTAATTCATGACATACCTGGTGAGATGGAGAATGCCGCCTCCTGGGAACAGGCTCACCGCTGCATATGATGCAACAGCAGTCCTGAATTCCATGAAAGTTGCTTTTGCAGCATCACCCAGTTCCCTCTGAAGCTTGTGGAAGTCAATCCTTATAGAAGAGCCAACTTCTTCACAAAACAGAGCATCTATGTGAAGGAGAAGATCGGCCAGAACTTCGTACATGTTCAATAAGCTGAACAACTTCTCCGGCAGATGCTGCCCAATTGCTACAGCTTCACCAAAATTCAGGAGGCGCAACATGCAAGCCTTTGAAGTTTCAACAAAGCAAACTGGATTGATGGCTCCAAACTCCCCCAAGATCTGGTCATACAGCCGTTTCTCACCAGCAAGGTAAGCCCGAAAGATGATCTTCATTGCTCTGATCCACTTCTTGATCTCGTAGTTCAAGTTTCCCCACTCCATCCTCAGCACATCCTCAATGCTGAGCTTCTCCAGCTCAAGAATGCTGCCCAAGTACTCATCCAGGACACCTTTCCGGGCACCAACGAAAGCCTGGCAAAATTCCTGATCATAGTTGGAAGCAAACATCACGTTTGCTATGGATTTGAGATGAGGAATTACTTCTGGGTTGATCAAATCTACAGCATATTCCTTTGATTCATCACCATTGCTCTCTCTTCTTGATGATTCCTCAGAGAGGTCATCATCTTCCACAGAGACTATGGATTCATCGTCACAAGAATGAAAAGATGTGAATTCAGATTCAAAGGATTGCTTACTGTGTTGAAGAATATGGAAGAGCTCTTCCTCAAGCCTCACCATTGCTATCTGAAGGATGCTGTCGGCTTGACGGAGCAGTCTCCCCTGCTTGTCGCCTCCGCCTCTGCCTCCGCCTCCGTCCAAAGCCAAACTCCTCAAGCTCTGAACTTCTTCAACAGCTTGCAGATAATCTGAAACATGTTTGGAACCAGAGTCCCATATCTTCGACTGCTTGGACTCCCAACTCATGATCTTCTTCTCTGCACATTTGAGCCGAAGTTCGGCCTCATTCAAGTTCAACTCATCTTCCTTTCTTTCATTGAGGATAGTCATGGTGGACAAGTGGGTGTCAAGGTCGAACAGGATTTTCCTGACGTCCTCTTTGAGGTTCTTGCTTGCCATGAGCGCCTTCACAATATGAGCTGCTGCAGCCACCATATGTTCTTCTCCTTCATGGTTTTGTGTTATAATTGCTTTCTCGTCCTCCATGATAAGGAGAGATTGATCAGGCAAAAAAGAAGGCGAAGAAATAAAATTCA